>JAYDZE010543982.1:0-14233 GCA_034509125.1 Monilaria moniliformis
CCTATATATATATATATATATATATATATATATATATATATATATATATATATGAGTGTATTAGAATGAGAACATTTTAAGTGTATAACTAAGAACTAATATAGATGATGAAGCGCAACTTAGTTGGTAAGACGCTTTCCCTCCAACCAATTGGTTGGGGGTTCGAGTCACCACGGGGGTAAATGAGGAACCATTATTGATCCTCTAAAAAAAAACTAAGAAATAATATAGATCGTATGATTTTGAAATGGACGGACCTGATTTTATGCAACGTGGTATCATTATTCTATGGTATTTATATCATTAAAGAGTATAAAAGTCTCAATCAAATATTAATGGTCCAATATTTTGGGTGGGCGGCGAAAATCAAGACTCCGAAATAAAATATATCACATCCAGAATCATTCATTATATATATATAAATATAATAATAATAATAATAATAATAATAATAATTTATCATTATGAGAAGGACGTATAAGCATTACAGCTTCGAACTTATATCATTATGCGATAGTTATGATCATAAAGGATATAAAATTGATACAACAAATCAGTTACCGAAATTAGGGAGATGCGTATATCATTATGCGGCAGTTATGATCATAAAGAATATAAAATTGATATAGCAAAATCAGCTACCGAGATTAGCGAAATTAAAAAAATCAGAATGTGTGTTAATTACAATTATATTCCGAAATATTACATTCAGAATCATTAATTATATATATATATATATATATAATAGTATAATATTATAAGAAGGGCGTATAAGCATTAGAGCTTTAAACATATATCATTATGTGACAGTTATCATCATAAATGATATAAAATTGATACAACAAATCAGTTACCAAAATTAGGGGATAAACAAAATCTGGACGTGTGTTAATCACAGTCATGCCATTTCTAATTTAAAGACTACTTTTCTGCGTGACACGTGTCATATGTAATAGTTATTAGATTCTAAAAATTAACGACATAGCTTAGTTCTTAGTTTTGATATAAAATTATTTCAGATATAAATATAGTTATAATATATATAACAGTATCTGGAATAGGATAAAATACACATTATAGTTCAATTTATTTTTGTAAACATAATAAGCGCTTGGGCCATATATATAAAATAGTTCTCAATTTGCAGGAGGACTATAGATAAGATAGTCGTATTTCCAACTAAGATAAATCGATTTTTTCAAATAAAATATTCTTCATCCTCTTAATACGTGCATTCTTAAATCGATCATGAATTAACTCTTCCTTTTATTGAAAAAACATTCCAAATTTTCTGGGATGGCCATTCAATTAATCCTAACTAGAAAAAAGTTTAAAAAATTCAAATAAAGTAATATTGCGTTACACAAAAAAGATAAAATCACAAAGAGAATAAGACTTGATGTCAATCCACTAATTTCAAGTGAATTCGTGTGGCATGGCGTGTAAAAATTTGCAGCCATGTTCCATGGCCTCCCGACCATTCTCTCTCTTACAAGTATAAACCAAGTCATTATAAATGACAAAAGTAAAGAACATCCATTTTCAAGGTCTAGTCCATATATATTTCTTTATTTGCAATAATGATTTTTATATATAAGATTGCGTGTGTTATCCAACCGCCGAGCCCCACGACACTATTCCATGATATTATAAACCTTGCTTTCCGTTGCAATATGGAGAGAGAGAGAGAGAGAGAGAGAGAGAGAGAGAGAGAGAGAGAGAAACAATGATAGGAAAATTTGATTATTGGTATTTAACTAGAAATTAGATACCATTCATGTTCAATACAAGAACACCTAATTCCAGCTACCCTAGCCATAATAAATAAATACATACTACTAAGCAATATTCCTCTACAAGGTTGTATAAACATATGATACCAAAGATAGGAAAAAATACAAATGGAGTTCTACTAAAACTAATTCAGCAATTCATCGTAGCTTTGAAGAACATCAAGCTGCGAAGGGTCATAAAACAAATTCGACGAAAATACCCCTTGAAATTGCTCTCTCATTTGAGAAGTGAACACACTAATGTCCACCGGCCCTTGAAAGGAGTCCGAGCTAGTAGGGGTATCTTCGGTAGATACCGACGAATAACTCCGGTATTGGTCGTCGCTCGTTTCCTTCGGTAGAGATTGATCGCCACAATCAATCTCGTGATAGAAGTCTTTGGCCAGATAATCCATGTTATCGTCCATGTATTGGGATACATCAGAATTTTTTCCAGTGAGTTCTTGCACGAGTGACCTAAATCTCGAGGCGCTCGTCTTGACCTTCATGGGGCTAGAAATGTACACTACTTTGAGTTGATCACTCTTCTTTTTCTTGCCTTTGTAGCCTTTCTTGAGGCTCTTCGCCAATCTTGGTATGCTTCGATCACCGCCGTTCATTTCTTGTAGGGAAATTAAATTTTTGGGACTTGTTTTGATGATGATGGGACAAAGATTTTGTTAAGTGTTATATTGGATTAATAGATGGTATATATATAGGTACCTAACTTTGTGTGGATGTTAAAAGGCAATCCACAAAAGGGTGTTTCTTGGAAGGTGATGAAGATTGAATAAAATGAGAAAAAGGACAGTTATTCGGATTAATTAGGAGATAGCTAGGAAGGTTGGAGGAAAAAGGGAATAAATAGAAGTTTCTATAAAGGTACTTGGATGACCCGCAAGCTCATAGGTTTTCATGCTCCCATGTATGATATTTTATTTTATTTCCTTAAAATATTTATTATGTTATTCTAAAAATTAAAAAAATAGCTGCTCTTACAATTTTATCATATTTTGCATGTAATTCACAACTACAGAGCTTTTTAATCGTGAATTGACATTATTTTGCTTATACTTTATAATCACAAATCTTGTTGGACGTAAGTTGATCTTATTTTGCCAATTGCTCGTAACCATAAATCTTCTTAGTATTGTCTTATTCACGCGAATTTAGGGCAAAACTGCAATTTAAGCGCAAATTAGCTATTTTTTTATATTTTTAATTGTTGTGGCTATTTTTATTTAGCAAAATGGATATCTTGATATCTTAACTTTTAATCAAGATTACATTTTTAATATTTGGGATATGATTGGTGTTGACATCGACAGGGTAAAATTGACTTACTTGGAGAGATTGATGATAAAGATAATAGTCACGTGCGCAGCCTTAGGTGACTAGGGAAAATTTAATGGGTATATATTGTATACACGTACGATGATATAATTGGTAGGATATGATCGACAAGCCTTTGGATTATGTGCAAATACATGGTATGTGGAAAAAGATTGATGAATGTAGTCGTTTTATATTTGTTAAATCGTCAATAGAAATTGGACATGTTAGGAAAGTCGCCGTTTGTTTCATGATTATTACTTTTTAAAATGAGATTGAACTTTAATAATAAAGTACACCTTGACTAAATTACCAATGTTTAGGATCTATCATTTTATCTCATCCAATTTAAATTTAATAGTAGTCTAACGAATTATTTATAAATAAAATTGTTCATAATGGAGCTAATGAGACCTAGTTCAAGTGGCAAAGTAGAGACGATCAAAGATTCTCTTTAGCAAGAGGTCATGTGTGGTGGTGTGATTGTCCCGCCTGCGTGCGGCGTAGTGGTCGTACTTCTGCCATTATGCAGTGTAGTGATGGTATAGTTGTTTCATATGTGTACAATGTAGTAGTGCTTTAAATATAATGATATAGACCATATGTATTTTTTTTAATGATCATAATGAAAATGACCGGAGATAATACTATAACTACACATTTATAGCAAGTTATTGGCATGTATATACATGTAATAATTATTGGTTATTTTTTTAAAATTGCATGAATTTTTAATTTGTTTGGATTGGAGATCAAAATTCCTTTACATTAAAGCTAGGTGCTAAAATTTGTCTAAATGGACTCGATTTGTGAAATGATGATGTGTTCTTCAAGTATTGTTGTGTTTTTATGTAATTCTGTATTCATGTTAGTATTAATTTGATGGGATTTCAATCTCTTCATAAAATTTAGATAAATTGAAAATTCATGCATTATGGTGATCAATTTTAATCAAATCCGGTCTGACCAGGTTCAGTTTTTTTTTTTTTTTTATATAATATTTTTTATGAAGAACAATAATTACTTTTGCAACAATCACTTTTAATCACAAAAAATGTCAATTTTTATTTAGAATGCATTGTAATTTTTTTTCAAAAGACCATTAACTTTTATTTATCAAAACAATTACTTTTATTCATAACAACAATCACAAAAATAATAATTTTTTTCTGAAGTTATGGTCAGAATGAACTCACAAATTTTTATCATAACTCAATTATGTATAAACTTGAAGACTTAAAATTTGATAATTTCTTCCCAAATCGACGCGAATCCAAATAAAATCTGATTAGAAGGGCCACAGAGTAGTGAAGATTATCAATTCAAATTTTTGTCTCTTACTTGTGGTCCATTAACATATAATTATTTATTGATAAATTTAATAACAATTAAAACTAATGTAATACAATCTACCTCAATTTACTTGTCAAAAGCTAGAGATTTATTGAGAGGAAAAAGAAAGAAAAAATCTAAAGGACTCGACATAAAACATTGCTGAAAGAAAAAGAGTATTCATCTATTACAATGAAAAATCAAAAAAACAAAGAATGTTCTAACAACCCGAACACAAGACCCAGAAACCTCTCTATTAACATAGATGGTCTCATAATCGTCTGCATACCTGGAACTGACTAATCAATCATAATTAACTATTGTAAAATTAAACTAAATACATGAAATTTGAATGCGAAAGACAATATCTATATCCACATCTAAACTCATGTGAGATGTCAAATTTATAATTTTATTAATGATTGATTATATTTTAGATCTATGTATAAAATTATACATTTGATTTTATGAATCTTGACCGTAAAATGATCCCACATAAATAAATACAACTGTGAGTTGTTAATAAATAGATATCCAGTGTTGTGCAAGTGTTAATAACCTCCCTCAAGGCTATTTGCACTCATGTATGAAAATAAATAAATTATTAAATCAAAAATCCAAATCTAAGTTCCAAATATTGATCATAAATTGTGTGAAAAAACACTTAAATTAACCATTTCTAGAGGATACAATACAACGTTTGAGGATTCCATTGTTAAAATCAAAAAGATTGACATAACTTAGTCAAATAATGAGGTAAGGCGTGACGCAGCTAATGTGGTGACATCTTGCTTTTCCCTTGTCTTCTGGATAAAGTAAAAGAAACCACCTCTCACTCTCATCACTTCCCTTATCAATCTGGAACGTTTGATTAAATATCATACACAGTTAAATAATTTCAAATAACCACCATTATCCGATTTTGATCAATTTCCGAGCTAAAGACATTACCTTAGTGTTTTTTTTTTTTTAATCCAAATGCACATTGTTTCTTCTTTAGTGTAGGGTGTTGACACATTCGAATCACGTAAAAAGTAATATGCTATGTACAGTGACAAAGCTAGTATTATATATGTTAAATCATAATGTTAGAAATAACTAATTTAAGCCAAATTCGATATCCAAAGCACAAAACATTAATTCTAAATTAAGAGAATTAGCTACAAAAATTCGTACTCGAAATCATTCTGCATTTATCCACTCCATAAACAATCGCATTTAGGATTAACAGAAAAATCAAATCAAAGCTTAAGAAATTAAAAAGAACACGTAGAGAAAAAAAAAACGAATGAAGAACTAACTTAATACCAAAAGGATTCAAAGGACCTTAACAAAAATCCAACAATACATGCCGTCTCACAACACCGATTTATAATAACAGCGAAAAATGCAAACAGCAGCAGCGAAAGGGTTACACTGAAGTAAGGGATGTGGAACTAGGTTAACAATATTTTCAATAATAATTTTTTTTAATATATAAATAATGTGAAATTACTAAAATATCCTTACATTTTTTTTTAAAATTAGTGGGGGCCTATGAGCCCCCATGTCCCTATGTGGCTTCACCACTGGCTGTGTTAAGCTAGACGAGTTTTAATTAATTTGATCAGAATTGCTGGTTGGCAAAAATCAGAAGAACATTAAGTTCATATATTTAGATTAAAAAGAAGTTTATGATAAAAATTAAAAAATACTGAAAGTTCGTGTACTTATAAATAAATAACCATATATAATATATACTGACCAATTATATTATGTCTGATTCAAATCCCGATTTTATTAATTGGAGGGGATACATCTTATCAACTAATTTTAACGGTATATATATTCAAGCATGATATTTCGTCTTATTTTTGTTCATATATTGTTATAAGTAAAGTAACTTTATAGAAAAGTAAGCACAACATATTATATAGCTTGAATTTGGTGAAATATGGTGTTGCATATTTCTTTTGATTGAAGTTACCATGAAGCTCTCAATTTGCCCATATTTGAAATAATAGGTCAAAGTCGTTCATTCATTCATATTGTGTCTATTAAAGGATGTAGTTGGTTTCTAGTTAATATCAGGAGTGGTCAGTGAATGGATCAATAAAAAAATATTTAATTTGTATGTTAATAAATGACAAAACATATATATAATAATTATTGTTAGATGACCAAGTAAATTCCAGAAAATACATTTGTCAAACTTGAAGAAATCAGCAAAAGAACATGTACGAGGCCACAACTACAATTTTACTCGACTAACATAAATATGACTAAATTGACAAAAACTTTTAATGAATTTCAATATACAAAATCGTTTAATTATGGTTCGATTAAAAATGGTTAATTATTAGTTCATAAGAAGAATTTTAAGCAGATGTTAGTTTGAAATTTCAATTTTGATTTATTCCTTATATATTGAGAACAAAATTCGTTCAATTGATGCAATAGTTTTGTGGACCATGTCAAAACAGAAGATTTTGAAATATACTCACAATTTTGGTAGAGTAACAAAACAATTTTTGCCGAAGCTGTGGCAGTAACCGTTCTTCGCTCTTTTCTTGCAAAATTTATCCTTATTACTTAACAAAAAAATTTCGAATAATTTGTCAGAATCTTTATGATCTCAACATGAACAACAAAGCTCAGACATTAATCAAATGAGTCTTGGTGTAAAAATGACCCAAAATTAGCCCTCAAACTTGACACTGTTTTTGCGCAATTTGAAACGGACTATAGTCATTTCTCAACTTTAGGGACATTAATAAAATAAGTGGAAATTAAAGCTATAAAATGAAATTCACTGAAAGTTCAATCTATGTATATAGGTTTAGCTTGCTCTAACTACTAGCTAGCTATTAGGCTTTCTTATTAATGGAGCGGGCCGGCCCGATCTATATTTGAGAAATGTGAAGAAATTTCTAAAATGGGCTCAATGGGCTCAACTCGTTCCTCAGCCCGAACCTATTTAATTCTCCTCAAAAACTCGATCCGAACCTTTAAATTAGGGTTTAGGGTTTAACAATTTTGAACATTGAACCCACTCTGCTGAGCATATGTCAATGGCGACGCACCAGGCAGAAGGAAATGGCAAACAAAACGTCGAGCTACTGAACTCAAAACGGCATTGCACCGACTCCGAAGATGACGAAGAAGAGTTGGAGGATGAGACTTGGGACGATTGGCAAGACGAAGACGATGCTGCAGAGGAGGATTGTTCAAACCTTCAGATGCTCTGTCTCTTCTGTGACTCACCGTACAATTCGTGCAGTTCGCTGTTTGAGCACTGCGCATCGTCGCACTCGTTTGATTTTTACGAAATTAAGAGAGCTTATAAGTTGGATTTCTACAAGTGTTTTAAGCTCATCAATTACATTAGGTCTCAGGTAGAAATCATACATTAAAGACCCTTTTGTGCTTTAGTTCATGGAAATTATGAGTTATTTGATTTGATTTGGACTTTAATTTGTGATTGAATGTTTTGGAGGTGGTATGTTAGGCAATGAGGTTTATCTTGTTTGAAGATGTTATTACCTATCAATTTCCGCTATAGATATCAAGCAAATACAACATAGAATCTGTTAAAAAGTACCAGTTTCATACAGACGCCATTTTTAGGTCATATGCATTTACCTACTCTGAAAGGGAATGGAAATGATATGCATTTACCTACTCTGAAAGGGAATGGAAATGAGGGGTAACTGATGTGGCGTAGCCTTTATTGAGATGTTTTGATAAATATTCTCATGAACATGAGATACTAGTTGGATTGATTTATATGTATTTTGGTTAAAAGCATTTTAAAATAAGTTGGGTGCATCTCTGTATTTAAATCTTTTCTTTTTCTTCTTCTTATCAGGTAGCAGCAAACAAATCGTGGAGTTGGGAGATGACAGTTAGTTTTGAGGGGAACAGGTTTCCGTGGGATGATGATAAGTATCTCAGCCCCTTTCTACAAGATGATCCCCTGTTGTACAGTTTTGATGAAGATGATGATGTAGACGAGGAGTGTGAAAACGTGTTTGCTGACAAACTCGAGATCGATTCATATTTATCTCAATTTGAGCATATTGATATTCATGAGGAGAGTTCTTCTGATAGAGGAGCATCTGAGTTCATAGTTCCTTGTGATAATGGGGGAAATGATGTTGAATCATCTTCTCATAAAGACGTGACTGCTGCAAAGCCTTTTGAAAGCCTAATGGTTGATGATACCAGCAATGGAGCTGATAGGGTTTTGTCCAATGGAAATGGGAAAAGCAAGATGGACACTTTTCCTTCGTTAGAGATTGTAACAAAAGAGATCACCAACATCAATAAAAATTATTTTGGCTCATACAGTTCATATGGCATACATAAGGAAATGATCAGTGACAAGGTACCATCAAATCTGAATGATTTCATTCAGGAATAAGCATATCCATTTATTTAAGTCTTGATCATTTTGTTGAAATTTAAAGGATTTGTGCAGGTAAGAACTGATGCTTATAGACAAGCTCTTGTGGAAAACCCTTCTCTTCTCAACAATGCAGTTGTTATGGATGTTGGTTGTGGGACAGGCATTCTGAGGTTGGAATGTTATGCTTAGTCTTATATCTGTTTTACCTTAATTCTTGAATTATATAATTGTATGCTGGGAACCTGAACCTCTTCTGAGATTGATTGTTTCCTTACTCCTTTTGGTATACAAATGATAATAACATAATGAAAATGCAGTATAAGTTCTATGGACAGTTGGAGGAGATGCATATATCTAAATATATGGCATGTATTATGCTGGCTTCTAACATCTGTACTTGAACTGCGTGACTGGAAACTATCCCAGTTAGATAAAATTATATTTGGAATGAATTCTGCAAATAAAACAAAACAAGAATTAAGTAAAATTAACAAAATTTAATAGAAAAGAGAGAACGGAGAGGGAGAGATAGAAGAAACATGTTTGCTCAAAATAAGGTTGTGTTATGGCGCCCTTTACATCTGATCTTCATCCTCAACCGTGGCAAAAAGAACAATCTAACCTAAGTTATGCAATCTGATCACTTAATCTATTCTAACCCGCACTACTGTTGATATGGAGTGGAGGCCTGTCTTTATAATAACCAATTTTACAGTTGCTATTCTTCTTTATCATTCACTGCTGGAATCTTAGAATTTTTTTGGCTTTTGACATATGACAGATAATGTATTATTTCAATCCTTTGCAAGAAACTTTATCTAACCTCAGTTTGCATGACTGTGTGACTCAAATCTTTAGTTTGGTGTTCCATCACTTGATATATTTTGTAAAATGAGATTGATTATGTTCGTCACATGTATGACAAGGCATCACTAATTTCCTAGAGTTCCTAATCTGCACAAATTATCTGCATTTGTTTATATTTTTCTGTATCTGAGTTTTGCTTCCTCCTTTTTTTAATCCATGTTCTGTTTCTCTCTTTTGCAGCCTATTTGCAGCCCAAGGTGGAGCTTCGAGGGTTATTGCAGTTGAAGCTAGTGAAAAGATGGCTGCAGTGGCTTGCCAGGTTTAGTTTTCTTTGATTTAGTAGGAACTTCCTTTATAACTGTTTAAATAGTTTAAATCTGGTAATGTGTTGTTTCTAGTTCCTTATATTAAGTTGGTGCAGATTGCAGGAGATAATAATCTTTTGTCAAATGGAAGATCTGGTGATGGCAGCCAACAAAATGGATCAATTGAGGTGGTTCAAGGCATGGTTGAAGAGCTTGATAGTGTCAAGCACATCCCACCTCAAAGTGTTGATGTGTTAGTGAGTGAATGGATGGGCTATTGCCTGCTTTATGAGTCAATGCTTGCCTCTGTACTCTTTGCAAGGGATAAGTGGTTGAAGCCTGGAGGTGCTATCCTTCCTGACACTGCTACTATGGTGAGTAAG
This sequence comes from Monilaria moniliformis, assembly GCA_034509125.1. Taxonomy (NCBI): domain Eukaryota; kingdom Viridiplantae; phylum Streptophyta; class Magnoliopsida; order Caryophyllales; family Aizoaceae; genus Monilaria; species Monilaria moniliformis. The sequence goes on from JAYDZE010543982.1 coordinate 10,319, forward strand.
CTGTCCCCACTTCTCTACTTAGTCCTCGTACAACTTTGGCTGCTTCTATACTTAGATGTTTTCCTTTCACTTCAGAGCTGATAATGATTTTCCCCACCTCTATGCATGCAGTTTTTAGCTGGATTTGGAAGAGAAGCTACCAGTCTCCCGTTCTGGGATAATGTATACGGATTCAATATGTCTCATATTGGCCGTGAGGTTGCTGAGCATGCAGCCCGCTTTCCCATTGTTGACGTCATTGACAGTTCTCATATTGTTACGGAAACAAAAGTTCTTCAGGTTTGTGTTCAGTGTCTTCTTTTATGTTTTAGCAGGGCAAAACCATCAATTTTCCCCCTTACAGGATTAAGTTGTGGAGCTATAATCCTAACTAAGTTCCAAGATGTTCATTTTTTCCTCATTGCAAATATATCTTTCTGTGATGCTGCTATAATGATTAGATGGAGGAGTAGCTTGCATAACCTCTCTATGCATCTGTTAGGCTTCACATTCATTTATTTTAGCCAGGTTCTTACTATGAATTTCTCCTACCAGTTTGAACATGTGGATCACTACTATTCTAGACCCTTTCTGTATCCATGTAAACCCAGCTCCTATTTTCGTAGTCATATAATTATACAATTAGATTTCTAACTATTGCTGGAATGTTGAACATTCGTAATATCATTGAAGGCGGACTCTAGATTTCTATGAAGCATGAACCTGAAAATCTAGGGGAACTTGTTGACATGTTATATTCTTTCACTTCTGAAATAGCATTTGCCATTATTTTTACATTTATTAATTACTTGAAACTTCTTTTATCACTCTGCTCCACGTAGACTTTGCTAGGTATGAGCTCTGGCGGCCAGAATCAGTGCTGAATTCTTATCACTTGCTGCACATGCTTTCTTCGTTCAAGTGAACCACATGTCAAATATACGTGGCTTATAATCCAAAACTCTGTTGTCCCTGAACCAAAAATATGAAATCAATTAGAAGTAGGAATCTTTGATAATTTCCCCATTCACCCTCTGAAGAAATTCAAATGCATTATAAATAGGTAAATTCTAAAAACAAACTGAACTAGGAGCTTGAACAGTTCATTTACCCTAAGTTTGAACAAAATACTAGTTTTAGAGATTAGAATGACCTATAAAAGGAATGCAATTATTATTTTAATGAAATGGCATGTGAGGTACCATAAACAGCATACTACAGATGGTGCAATGTAATTAATGTTCCCAAAGATTAACAAAACTATGTGTCCTCTCGTTGCCCGTAATCCCATATGAAATTTGAACTGAAAAAGGCGCCTCGAGAATGTAACAAGTACAAGCACTTGTTTATCTTTATACGTGGCAGAACCACTATTATTGTGAAAAAGGTCCAACATTATGGTTATGAGCCTTATTTACACTGTTTAAGTCATACTTCTACTATGCTTACTATCTTTTGCAGTCTTAAGCTTAACATATATCTCTATTTTCAGAGGTTTGACCTGGTGACAATGCAACCAAAGCACATGGATTTTACAGCCATTGTTGAACTGGAGCCAAAGTTGTCGCCTCAATCGAACAGCCCACCAGATTCTAAATCAGAAACCACTTGTTGTTATGGAGTTGTATTGTGGTTTGACACCGCATTCTCTGAGAGGTTTTGTCGTGATAAGCCTGTCAACCTGTCGACATCACCCTATGGTCCGAGCACCCATTGGTCACAGACTATCCTCACATTTCGAGAACCAATCACAATGGCCTCAAACTTTGTTGGTGAGAAACTTGCACCGGTTGGTACTGACGACTGTCCTGCTGCAAGAATACAAGCCCGGGTAAGTGTCGTTCGATCTGTTAAACATCGCAGCATTGACATTTCGATGGAACTTACTGGAATCGACCATGATGGTAGAAAACGCAACTGGCCTGCGCAAATCTTCCTTATAAACTAATTGTGTGAACGTTTATGATGATTAATTTCGTCTAATATGAGAATTGCTTGTTTCATGTGCTATTAAATTAAAGCCTCAATTTCTTAAATATAAGATCAAAGCAGTTGGCTAGCAAAGCTTTTTCACCTGTAGTTGTTTACGTGAATTGGCTTTTCTGATGATTTGTCACAACGTAGACTCAAGGAATATATTGCTGAGAGATGTATTTGCCTCTATGAGAATCATTATAGTCGACTTTGTTTGATTTTGATAAAAAATCAAAGGTTAATTATATCTTTTAGGCTTAATTACATGTAAATACACAAACTGTAGCCAAATTTTGGTTTTTAATCAATTAAACAATCTTGCTCATTGAATTCGAAAAATTGAGTTATTAGCCACGAAAATTGGACTCTATCTCCAATTCCAAAACTGACAAAGTTTGCATCTTTTTTTAATCAGTGTTGCTTAGTTGATTAAAAATCAGAATCTTACTATAGTTTTGTGTATTTTCAGACAATCAACCATACCTTTTATACCTACTTTTTGCAATTTTAGAAAATATCATAACTTTTGATAGAGGTGGCTATTTGGGATTTGGGAAACGAGTATCGGGTAGCCGTTACCTGTAATAACGGGTTCAGGTGTTTGAAGCCTGTATTTGTCGGGTATTGAGTTATCCGATCGGGTTTTCGGATGCCCAATTTATACCCGAAACTGAATTAAACTTTAATTAGGTTAGCTTAGGGCAGGCCCGAATGCTCGATTTACACCCTTAACTTTTGAAATTAGTTTCAGTTCTCTATCATTGGAGCAAGCTTATAACGCAACAAAAGTGTCATGGTTGGTCGGATGTCATTGGCCTCAATCCCATATAAAATTTGAAGTAAAAAAGTCAACTCCAAAAAAAAAAGAAAAAGGTGTAACAAGTGCCAAGCACTTGTTTTTGTGTATATTTGACATTTTTCAGCTCTATTATTAGTCTATTGTACATTTTTTCAGTATTCAATGCCATGTTTTTGATAGTCATGGGCACCACATGACTCTTCCACTATGAACCCTAAAGATATTGAGTTTCATTATATTATTAGAAAAATATCAAAATCGAAGAAGCTAACAAGTAGGTAAATAACTAACTTGCTTGCGTGGCAAAAAAACAACTAACCAAATTAATAAAAATGTAAAACAAGAATTAGGGATGACAATGAGTTGGATTTGGTAAATTAAGAATGATTGTATACATAGTTTCAAAATTTCTCATTGTAGCCTCTTACTTAATAAAATAATAGAAATATTAATTAAATACTATTTTACCCCTAGAGGGATATCTCTTTATATTAAATAACAAATTTATTATTATAATCTCGGAAATTTAAACACTAATGTAAACTCATCTTCAAGAAAGTCTTCCACGTTTCAACTATTTCAACATCCTAAAGAAGTCATGAAATATATATCAAACTATTTCAATAGTATAAATATAAAATGGAAGAAAATCAATTTGTTCACCATCTTCATCAAAATATTCCTCTACTTTACCTTGGTGAACAAAATAAAATAAAATTATTAACAAAGATGAATATTTAAAGTAATCAAATATTGTCACTCTACAAATAATATCGATCATCCAAGTTGAACAACATATACGTCACACACTAAATAAAAAGGGGTAAAAATAATAATAATAAAATTGGGATTATTGGTCATGAATTTTCAAGTTTCTCATATCCACGGACAGACGAATCAGGCGACAAATACTATGGCTAATGGATGGTGACCGATGACTCAAGAGTAGGAGTGAAAAATATTCAAAAATCAAATTCAATCAAATCCAAATATTAATTTTTGTTCATTTTTTTTAATTTATCGATTTGATTTGGTTCATATTCTTTTTAAAAAATCGTTTCATTCGGTTTGTTTCAATAATATTCAAAACCGAAATAAAATAAACTCGAACTATATTATATAATATTAGTTTTATTAGTATAACTTAATTATATACATATATA
>JAYDZE010543993.1:0-14232 GCA_034509125.1 Monilaria moniliformis
ATCTTATTTTTAATCTCATCTATCAAACAAAACCATCTAAATGCAATATTAATTTATCTCAATCTTTATCTATTGGGCCCGAACTAATTTAAAAATGGTTTTAGTCTAGGTTTTAATTTTGCACGGCTACCAAACGAGCCCTTAATGTGAGAAATAAGCTATTGAAATAGAAATACCACATGTTTAGATTTACTAAAAGACATTGGTACATTACTCCCGATTCATTTAGATACTTGGCTCAGTTCACTTGTGTTATATGTAGTCAAGTTACATAATATTAAAAACAAAAACCAGGCTATTACATGTTATATATATATATATCACTTGTGGTATATTTAGTCAAGCTATAATAAATTTAAATAAACTTTGCCAATAATGCACATTACTCAAATAATGATCACTATATACAAAATTTTATTACTTAAGTATTCCCGAAATGATTTCAAGGACTTATTTTCATTGCATTAAAATTCAACCACGATTTTTCAAAACTCAATGAAGAGAGCTAGAGTCTAGAGAGAGAAACCGCAGTGATTCCAAATCCAAACTTTTATTAAGAGTAATTTAGACACCATACATATTTAATTTTGCTCATATTACCAATATTAAAATAAAAAGTCTTCTCTCTCTCTCTTCTTTTTAATCGAAGTTCAGACAAAATTCGAAATTAATATCCAATTTACATATTGTAAACAATCACGATCAATCAATTGCAACGCACAAGCCGATTGCAACAAAGGCGAGAGACAAGAAACCCATTGTTATCGATCAAGAATTCTCTAACAAAAATTTAGAACACAAGAACACGGTGATATACGTGGTTTGGCATACTGCCTGCGACTACGGAGCGTGAGATGTATGGATTACAAAAGAAAATCAACTCACGCACAAACTGGCACAACTTATGAAGACTACTTGTCTCTTTTTTTGCCTCTCTCTCTCTCTCTGCAAAAATCACTCTTGAGAATGAATTCTCAAAATATTTAGAAAGAAGGTATCATGCCGTCAATGGTAGGTCTGTGGCGGCTCATTTATTTGACAGTTGGTTACGTGTGCCAAAAAATATTTAAACAATGAAACCGAGCGCATCTACCTACCCCTCTCTCTCTCTCTCCTCATTCCAACAACCAGCAAAAGCCACCTTTGTTCTCTCTACCTCTTCGCCACCTCGACGGACTTTCCCATAAAAACCCCAAAACCCCTCCGCCCCCCTTTATATTTCTCACCCCCATCCCAACCCCAATCCCCTCATATCTCTCTCTCTCTCTACTCGCGCAATGGCTTTGACTCCGTCTCAGCTCTCCAAGCCCATCTTCTACACCAAGCCCACTTCCCAAAGGCCTCTCTTCTCACTCCCCTCCGCGCAGCGGATCAAATCCCGCCCCTTCTCCGTCCGCAGCTCCGTCGCCGCCGCCCCATCCCCCGCCATCGCCACCAAGGCCTCCAACAAGGTGAAGCATGTCAAGGCGCGCCAGATCGTCGACAGCAGAGGCAATCCCACGGTCGAGGTTGATCTGATCACGGAGGATGACTCGCTCTACCGCTCCGCCGTTCCCAGCGGCGCCTCCACCGGGATCTACGAGGCCCTCGAGCTCAGAGACGGCGACAAGACCGTCTATGGGGGTAAAGGAGTTCTCAATGCAGTTCAGAATATTAACGAATTTTTGGGCCCTAAGCTCGTCGGCATTGATGTCAGGTATATCATAAAATTGCGTCTTTTCAATACATTTTCTGGTGTATTTCATACTTGTATAGCGTCTATTCTTCTAATTTCTGTTTTTCCTATACGAGTTTGTGTTGAGTGATGATTCTTTGAGGTATTAGTTGCTTTTTCTTTTTGATCAGTTTATTTTTAGTTCCAACTTTTTAGCTTTCGTTATTGACAACGACATTTCTAGGAGAGAGGCCGACTGGTATGTGGCAGCTTGTTAAATAAGATTTTGTCATATTTAGGATAACTTGAATGCAGTCGATAATTTCACCTGTCCCTGAAATACTTTTGTCTGTTTTAGTTAACTGATGAGTAATTCCATATGCATATACAGAGCCTTGAATGGCCCGGACCTGAGCCGAATAGTAGCAAGCTTGAGCTCGGATCAAGCTTGGTTCAAACTTTTATGATTGAACTGCTGCTCAGTTCGTAAATGACTCTATATATCAATTTAAGGAGCCTGGCTCTATCTCAGATTGCTTAGAAGGTCACGGAGTTTGAGCTTGTGAAATACATATATAATTAGATATAAATGGATTTCTTAAGAATCTTCAGTGGAAAAAACAAACGAGCTGAGCTCGAGCTCAATCTTATGAACAGTCATAAGTATCTCAATTGAACTCAAGCTCGGAATATGCCCGTGAATATCTTTGGGCTCGAGCTTAGTTGTTTTCTTCTAATTGAGATACCAGAAGCTTGACTCATTTACAACCCTATTAATCTTGTCAATGTTAATGAGGAATTACCTAGCAGTGGGGGATGATAGTACAAGCTGGTCATTCAATATCAATACTCATGATTTTGGAATAAACCAAAGATAGTTTCTAGTGGTAACAATAGGTTTGTCAGAGATTTGGATGATATCTAAAGAAGTGGAATATAGATGATCTTCTGTATGTATTGCTGCGAAAGAAGTTATCATTAATTTAAGAACTTGAATATTCACTCTTGTTTTCTGGTTGTGAATTGTTTTCTTATAACTCTATACCTGCTCTTTTCATTAAAGGAATCAGACTGATGTCGATGCGGTTATGCTGGAGATTGATGGGACTCCAAACAAATCAAAACTTGGGGCTAATGCTATTTTAGGAGTTTCTCTTAGTGTATGTCGGGCTGGAGCTGGAGCAAAGGGCGTGCCATTGTACAAACACATACAAGAGATATCAAACACGAAAGAACTTGTTATGCCAGTTCCAGCATTCAATGTAATCAATGGAGGTAGTCATGCTGGTAACAACCTGGCCATGCAAGAATTCATGATATTACCAGTAGGAGCAAGCTCATTTTCTGAGGCTTTCCGGATGGGCAGTGAAGGTTAGTAAAGTTTCTTCTCTCTAGGACAACAATCTCTCTAATTACTGTCAATCATCAGAGTACCCCATTTGAAAGATGTACATTTTCATATGAATAAAGGAGTTGGGTATTTATTTCAAATATGTAATGACCTCCATACTACCAAATCACAAAAAAGGGAAAAAAAGAAAGGAAAAAAAAATAATGCTTGTTGGTCATATCTCTTCACGGCATATAATCCAGGAATCAGGATTTAGAATAGGCTTATAATAAATGTCGAAGGTGAAAGGCAAAGCTCCAGGGAGTCAAGTGAGAAAAGTATCTTAAATATTTGACCCATTTTCATTCCGGACTAGGAGGGGACTGGTTTTAGTGGGCCTTTTGTTTTTCAAAATTGATCTCTTCCTTTGGACTAGTTGATAACTTCGTCCTTTACTCATCTTTCTGTTAATCACTGCATCTATTTCCGTGTTAGAGGACTAGCAAGTATAGGTGGAAGCATGAGTAATTGTTATACAGAAGGAATTATCATGACAATACCCTACTTCACTTGAATAATAATTTATTGATGTGCCATTTGTGTACTTGTACAGGTACATGAAAATTATATAGGCTTAAGTTCTTAAGTTTCAATCAATCTAAATGAAACCTAAGTAACATTGCAGACAATGTAGAATTCAATCTAAATTTTAACCATGGACACCTATAGCATCCACTCAATCTGCATAAAATAAGGTTACTATACTAGAATAATACGAATGTAGTCTAAGCATTTCATTAAGATGAATCAGCTTCGTGAAGATGAAGCGCTTCTAAGTTCTCCTTTTCTGAAGTAATTTTCATGCCTTCAATATCTGCATTTGGCCCTTGATTCATTAAAGTTTAGTCTAATTGAGCTTGCTGATTATAGAAATGGAGACCCAAATCAAATTAAACAAGTGAATGATGATTTAGTATTTTAAGTTTGATGTTGGGGAACATGCAAATGGACACATACAGAAAAAGAAGAAACAGATCAAGAAGAAGCAGATCATCATTAGACATATTATTAAGTTTTTGTATGAACTCCAAAAATCGGATCTGTCTTCAATCTTCATTGTGAAGTCAATTGGATTCCTGGAAGTTCTATTAGTTATTTGATATTTTGATATTAGTAAATTACAAGTACTTATTAGATTAGTATACATCCTTGGGTAGTTTACCTATTAAAAAGCTTGTTATACATTTCAAAGCATTTATAACTATAACCAAAGAGATATGAACTGCTGAATACAGAAATTATGTTCGTTTTCTGAGGTGTACACCTAGCCATGTGGCTCTGATTTCCTAATTTCTATGAATCTGTGAAAAATCATGCTTAAAACTAAGAACAGGATTCTTCACTTTGTCTGAACTTTTGTGCTATGAACTATCATGACATTTGGATGAGAAGATAATGTGCTTGCTTTGGTTTGAGCAGTTTATCATATTCTGAAGGGCATTATCAAGGCTAAATATGGACAAGATGCATGCAATGTCGGAGATGAAGGTGGATTTGCTCCAAATGTTCAGGACAATCGGGAGGGATTGGTGCTGCTCATGGATGCAATTGAAAAGGCGGGGTATACGGGGAAGGTATAATTATTGCTTCTCCTGTTCTTCATGCTTGGATTGTGTTGTTTCTCAACATTTTGTTGGAATTCTTTGTCCAGATCAAAATAGGGATGGATGTTGCTGCCTCAGAGTTCTTGACTAAAGAAGGGAAGTATGATCTCAATTTCAAAAAACAACCCAATGATGGTGCTCATGTGCTGACAGCTGAAAAACTTGGTGATTTATACCAAGAGTTCGTGAGAGATTTCCCAATTGTATCAATTGAAGATCCATTTGACCAAGATGATTGGAGTTCATGGTCATCATTGCAATCCGCAGTTGATATCCAACTTGTGGGCGATGATTTGTTAGTTACAAATCCAAAAAGGATAGCTGAAGCTATACAGAAGAAGGCCTGCAATGCTCTACTTTTGAAGGTATGTGCTTTGACCCATTACTTTTTCGTATCAGTCTCATGGTGTCCTTCCGTTCTTCCGATACTTGTACTGTTAAGTTATTCTATAGAGGCAACAATCATTTGGTATATGGGCGACCATATAGTCAATCTGTGAGATTCAGTTATGCCATAAAAGAAGTTAGTTCTTTCAAAAACAAACTACCACTGATCATGAGTGGTTTTTTCTGTATAAAATACCATTAAGTATATTTAACTTGTGGAGTGGCCAAATTTAACTTCTAGAAATGGGGTCTTATAGTCATATGTGCTTGATGATCTTATGGGCCTTGACCCTTGATGTTAAAACTTTACGCATTCGAAAGGTGCTCATTTTCTGTTAAAGTTGATTTTTTTTTGTTATCCATTTATTACAAACCCGGAGATGAGATCAAGGAACTATATGATTGAAATCCCATTGACAATATATTTGCACAGTTTTACTATTTAAATGGTTCACCATAGCCAACAGGCTTGGTCTGCCTTCCTAGAAGAAGACAGAGAGTTATTTACTATAGTTAATTTATAAATATGTAAATTATATGTGTAAATAAATGAATGGAGATAAGTTTGAGGTGGGAACTTGGAAGGTAGTCTAAATATGAATAGTCAGAAATGAGTCGCTCTCATCCTCACGGACTCTGATTTTGACCTTTCATTTGCTGTCCTTGAGTATGTAAGCGTGTAAAAAAATGAGAACTACTTATCTACTTTTCTACGAATGGGAATCACTAGAGGGGAGATTAGTGTTATTCCTTTAAATAGATGAAACTTTTGGGTAATAGTACTGTTTCTGAAAACTACCATGGTTGTTATCCGTTGGCGCTAAACTATTTACCATTCTCTACTGAGATCTCCTAAGAGCCATTTTTCCTGGCTTGTGTATTGTGCTTATGTAAGGGATACTCATTAATCCACACTTGATAAATGTATGTATGTCAACTTAAACAAGAAAATAAAAATAAGACTTCTGATCAACCTGCCTATTGACTGATGATTTACTTATCTTATAATTGATGTTATGCTAGGGTTTCTCTATTGAATGATGATTTATGTATCTATAATTTTTCCTGACATACTCTTTTAGATTTTTTGAAGCATATCAAGAAAAATCAGCAGTATATATTTCTCTAAATTATGTTACCTTTCGGCCTTATCTATGCATGTAGCTAATGCACAGCTTTAAACACTAAAAGATGTGCTGCCAATGTTGCAGGTGAACCAAATTGGTACTGTTACTGAATCCATTCAAGCAGCACTTGACTCAAAGGCTGCTGGATGGGGAGTGATGGTTAGTCACCGCAGTGGTGAGACGGAAGACAACTTCATCGCGGATTTATCTGTGGGCTTGGCTAGCGGACAGGTTTTTGGCTGCTCTATCTCATATTTACTAATCTCTTTTTACAAGCACTCATCTAACTAAGGTATCTTTTTACTGCACAGATAAAGACTGGAGCTCCCTGCAGAAGTGAGCGCTTGGCCAAATATAATCAGGTAAAAGACGAGGACACTCTTTTTTATGCATTCTTTCTATGACGAGCAAACTTCTTTTGAATGATTGTTCGATATTTGTTCTGAACTTGATTGCAGCTTCTCCGCATTGAGGAGGAACTAGGCAATGTTCGCTATGCTGGTGAAGGTTTCAGATCCCCGTGACTTCTGTTTACTCAACTGTGGGATAATCCAAAGTCTCTCTCTCTCTCTCTCTGTTGTATATTTAATATGATGAGTAGAAGTTTGTGAAGAAGAAGCACGGTGGTGCATATGTTGGCATATTGTCAAGGAATTTACTGAAAATAAAACAGCTGGGCTGGCAGAGAGCTTCTTGTTTTTGTGATATCTGTAACGAGGCTGATTGAGTTGTGCATTTCTAATTGAGAGAAACCTTCTTCATGTTGATGAGAATGTAACTTAGAACAAAAAGAGTCTCTGTGTTTTCCAATTTAAAACTTATTCATAAAACAACTCGACGGAGTTATTGATTTTGCCCACATTTTTAGGCTAAGTTTGGTAAGTGGGGTAAGGTCAGAATGCCCCTTTGACTCTTGGCCCAACAGTTGTGAATTGTGTGTTTGGTAATCCCGTCTTCATAATTTTGGAGGCTCGTGTTTGTGTTCAGCCCGAGCTAATCAACCCTCAAGTCCACTGTTATTGTCCGACACTTTATCTCACGAGAAGGGTGTGATAGGTTTCCTTGTCCACACAGTGACCACAGTTCACCTTCTTCTTCCCTTCCCACCCTTGCTTCAATTCGCCATTTCTGGGTGGCGGAAGAGTGAGTTGGCCAGTTGTCGGTCTTATCTTGATTCCTATCCTCACTTCGATTTCACCATTTATGGGTGGCAGAAGAGCGAGTTGGCCGGTCATTGGTCTGTCTGTGGTCATATGTTGTGTTTGAGAAAGGTGTTTTTTGGGTTCGCATGGTGAGATGTGCTCGATTTTTGTGGTGGCTATGAAAATTTTGGAGCCAAAGTTCTGAAGGTTGGCTTCAATTTGTGTCCGATTTAGGGTGTGGCTGTGATGATTTTCGAGATTTGGTCGCCACATCCCTCCATGTGTGGGTTTTGATCCGAGCCATCTGTGGTCGAAGGTTGCGTTTGAGATGCCACAGTTTGATTTAGGGTGTTTATTTCTGCTCGAATGTGTGCTCAGATTTCCTGAGCATTTTCTGGGTTCGTTTCCTTCGCCATTTCAGGGTTCATTTCCTCTGCAGTTCCTTTTTTCTTGTGTTCATTTCCTATTCATTTGATTTCGGCCGATCTGTATGGTTTCCGGCAGTCTGTTAGGCCCTGCGTCGCCGGAGATGGAATCATGGAAGGCCATCTCTTACAGGCATGACTTGAATGCGACGAACCATTTTTCTCTTTGATTGTTGATTAATTAATCACTAATTAATAACCAATTTGAACTAATCAATAACGTTCATTTAATGTAATTAACTCCCATTTCGAAGTCCAGCAAAGTCATTTAATGATTAATTTAGCTTCACTTAATTTAATAAACAAGATTAAATGATTAATTAAATAAGTAACCACAAACAAATGGAAGAAGGATAACAAAATCATTTTACGCTTATTTTTGTCCTAGTTTTAATTTTATCAACCAATTAATAAATATAAAGTTTATCTTAATCAATATCTTGATTGTATAATTGAGTTTAACTATTTTGCATTATCTGGTTAGCGCTATCAAACGTAACCTTAGGATGCAAGTGAATGTTACCAATAGTCTAGAATTTTAAAATGATATTTATATTCAAATCTAAATTTATAATTCATCATACATTTTATAATTATATTTATATTTGAATCAAAATTTATAATTTAAGACATATTTGATATTTGTAAATTTATATGGAGTTAATTGAATAACCGAACCGAATTAAATTTTAAAATTCGATTGATCAAAATAACCGAGCAAGTCGGTTTCACGTCGGACGCCTCGACTCGACACCCACCACTAGTTGGTTAGATGTGCGAAATTCCAGATTCCAAACATTTTGTCGTCCTAGGCCCCTGGCTCGTGCCTTTTTCTTGTTGACTAATGCCTGGTTTACTCATGAACCCAATTTGATTATCTGTGCATCTTTTGATGCTTGATTTTCCGAATTGTTTTTTTCTAAAATACATAAAGCTTTGCTCTTTTCTCCCCCCTTTTTTCTGAATTCTGTTAAACGAAAAAGCGATCAGATTAATCGATCGGTTATCCGATCTATTTTTCGGTATCCGAATAATTTATGGATTCGATTTTCGGCATGGATATTACAGCTAATTCGGTTTCGTTTTTTTTTTCGGTTGGGTAAATCGAATCCGAACCGAACTCGTGGAAAGAATGATGGCAGAGTCGTCAGATCTGCAGCGGCGGCCATGGTAGATCTTCAACACGTAGAGAGAGAATGAGTGTAAAAGCAGTCTTAAGAAAATAATTAAAAGGACAAGAGTATCAAGTAGTATTTGTATTTGGAGTTGTCCATACATGCAGAGCGCAGCGCAGCCCCACATAAAGAAACCTGACCCAGAATATTTTAATCATCACTCTCAGTATTCAGACCTCATATAACTTAACCACCACCACTACCACTCTCCCACTTACCTTCACTCACAAATCTAAATTGAAAATTCAAAGTGCTGCTACAATTCTATGATTGAGACCTATTAGATCTAAATCTCGTGATTACAAATCAATCGCCGCCTGCTTAGGCTCCTTCCACCGATTTGGTTAATATATAAATTCAGTTTACCAAGTTGATATCGTTGATTTCGACCTTGAATTTCGTAAGGCGCCTTGAATAATCAACACCGTCGCCACGTTGTTTGGGAAAGCAGACGTGAAGAACTTCTTTCGGCGCTTCAAGTCAATCCTTTGAATCGGTTTCAACTCTCTAAGAATTTCTATATAATAGTATGAATATTGATTTGGAAGAGCGGGTGGCTAGGATGAAGCTGAAAGGGAGTCCGGTGGATCACGGATACTACATGCCCGCCGAGTGGGCACCTCACTCGCGCTGCTGGATCGGCTGGCCTGTGAGTTTCTTCCATTCAATTTCTGCTTGTTGCATTATATCTCTTACTCTGCTTTTCCTTTTTTTTGGTGTGTGTGTGTGTGTGTGGTTGTGCTTGTTTTTCTTGTTATTCTTTTATAAGTATTTCTAATTCGAGACTGCCGCTGAGAAGTCTGGTATGTAGTAAAAAGAAAACTTTTGATGTTGGGCCCATAAATAATACTTATTCAGTAGAATATTGATGGAAATATTTGTATGATTGTTTCTTGCTATCTCTTCAAATGTCAGAATAAGTTTAACAGGAATCCACGCCTAAAAAAAACTGGATCAGGAATCCTGCTTTTGCATGTCTTGCTGGTTTGGTGAACTGTTCTGTCATATACAATTTTTGGGTGATATTTTATGCTGTCAAAAGATCTTTTATGATTTTTTTTGTTTGCGCAGTACCCCTGCTTTTCATATATATATATTATGTATATTTGTATGCATGTATACGACTTAACGCATCGCCATGAAATCCGCCCAGCTCGAGGTACACACCTTCAATGCCAGATACCAGATGCCAGATGCCAGATGCCATATGCCATATGCCATATGCCAGATGCCATATGCCATATGCCATATGCCATATGCCATATGCCATATGCCATATGCCATATGTTTGAAGTTTGATTTTGCTTTCTTAGTTTTTTAATCATTCTGGTCTTTATCAAATTGAGCGTAGGTTTTTTTTCGGTTAGGAATGTTTTCCTTTGTTTCATTTAACTGGTTTGCGCTATTCCGGCCTGTCGGTTCTCGCGATCTGTGGATCCCAAATATAGGGGCTTAAATGGACGGTTAGAGCCGTGTAGGTGATGCCGAGTTTTGGCCACTTATAGTATTTAGGGGTGCGTGATAGCGATCGCGCGACATGGAAGGTTTACACTCGTGGGAAGCGGGACGTGGTCAATTACCGGTGAAGATGCTTACGTGGAGATGTTTGCAGAGGGAAGTTGTTGTGCATAGTTACTTTATGTGGCAGTTGTTGGCAGTTAGCTATTTTCCTATTTCATTGTGGTAGTTTCCTTTTAATATCACTGGGAGGTTAGAAGAGGTATCATGAATTATGTTGTAGTGAATTTCTGCAAGTGCCGAGGAGGACAAAGGTGATGAATTCCTTTGTATTTCAACAGTCTGTTCATGAATGTAATTCACTTCCATTTCTATAAACTCTATTTCATTTGTGTACATTTCGCTGGGTTGATCTTTTATTCGAATAGTTTGTGTAAATCGTTGCATCGTCGCCTTTACTCCTAACAAATTGGTGCGGTGAACGTGGATATCGGATTGATCGCGTGCAACGTGGTTTTCACCTGGAGTACAGAAACTGAAACTCGTCTTGATGGTTTGGAGAAGGCGGCGGACGAGCAGGCCCGCTCTTTGAAAATCCTCGAAGCGCAACAATCCAGATGCCGGAACAGCAAAACCAGATGCGTGAGGATTTGCGCACAAAGCATGCCTTGATCTAGCAATTCATGCAGTGGCAAGGGTTTTCTCACGTCAAATCCCAGCCCTCCCCCGCAGTTCCAAAGACATCACTATCAGCAGCTGTTCATCCGATTATGCCGGCGACGACATTAGCAGTGCAGAAGTCGTCAAGCCTTTCTGTCGTTACAACGGTTGCACCACCTTCCTCATCTTCGACGATTTCCGCCCCTTCATCGTGTGTCTTTGTCACAGCCGATCCTGCCCTTGCCCAGCCACTGTCGCCGGTTGGTCCTCCGGGCGTGGTGAGTGTGTCTCTGAATCTCAGGCATATTTTCTTCGACCTGTAGCAATGTACTCGTATAAGGAAACTACTTTTGGACTGCAAGCGATTGGGGCAACGACATTACCAAAACATTTAAGAAGTTCTCAGCAGCATATTTGGAAAAGGCAATCAATGCTTCCGTTCATTCATGTTCTTGAGTGTATTCTTTTGTTGTTCTATGCGTCTCCTGTCCGTAAATGAGAGTATGAGCCTCCACCAATCCATGCAAAGTATTTAGGTTTTGACTCGGGAGGAATTGATAGCGATCGCCCGACATGGCAGGTTTACACTCGTGGGAAGCGGGACATGTTCAATTACCATCGAAGATCGAAGATCGACGGCTTACGTGGAGATGGATGTCCATAGTCAGCAGTTTACCTGGATGAATGGTGCTGAGGGAAGTTGTACATAGTTACTTATGTGGCAGTTACCTAGACAGAACGTCTTCTGAGTATAGTTGAACTTCGTGTTTTCATTTGAAAACATGCATCTTTGTGGAATTGGAAGGCTTCCAACAAAGTAGCATCTTATGGTCACTATCTGTATGCTTTAACTTGTGGTTACCATCACAAGTTCATTTGGTACTTCCGCATGCGTCTAAGACATAATGTGTCATCTCCCTTTCTTTGAACATGAAATTAGACTACTGGAGAATCAAAGTTTGTTGAGAAGTGGGGAGAAAACTTTCAATGTACTTATCAATCATGTCTCAAAAGTTTTAGAGTGAATTAAATTGATACTAAGAATTAGTAGTTGTTACAGAAAAAATGTATAAATTCTTGAACAAAACTAAACTTTGTTCCAATACTCCAACATAGCAATGGAAGTTGTAGACTGAACATAATATTAATGGCTTAATTCATATCCTAGCTCCTCCACTTGATTCACAGGAACGGCCAGACAATTGGCGTGACAATGGCATGCATGCTCAACATGTCTTTACCAGAGTTGCAACTGCAATTTCAAGATTTGAACCAGTTACTGTATGTGCCAGTTCTGCACAGGTTTGACATTCTTTATTTTTCTATTATTATTTGCAGTACTTCATTTTTCTTTTCGGTATTCCTTTCAAAACAAAAGGTTTCCTTATTGGACAGTGGAAGAATGCGCGCAGTCACTTGCCAGAACATATCAGGGTGGTTGAGATGAGCATGAATGACTCTTGGCTTCGTGACACAGGCCCAACAGTGAGCCTTTTACTTGTTTAAACTTTAAACCATATTATTATATTCTGCTACTGAAGCTGTATAAATATACTCTGGCTATCATTTGTTGGCAGTTTGTTGTCAGAAATAGTCTATCAGATAAAGAGAAGTTGGGCAGCAAGGTTGCAGGGATTGATTGGAACTTCAATGGCTATGGTGGTAAGTCAGCATGAATCGTTCAAATATTGCCGCTTACTCTGAGAATATATTGTGTGGAGTAGACCACCATCTGAACAGTAAAATGTGGCAATTTCTATGCAAAATATATTTAAATCTTTTTGTTGGTTTTGGTGCTTTCCTTTTGTTTTTTTGCTATTCTAAATTCTTTAGGATATTTCTCCACAGTGTGGAAATAATTTTTGGTGTGATATACCTCTACAATGTGCAAATTTTATTGGTATAAGGTCTATATCATGAATTTATCTTAGCTACATCTACCAAAGGTTTTAAATAAACATGTTCCACTTTCCTAGGCATGGATGAAGGTTGTTATGAAGATTGGAGCCTTGACTTACTTATCGCTAATAAGGTTGGTCAAGTTTTAAAGTGCAATTAGAAAAAACATGTGGATAATCTATCTTGTTGGACCTACAATAATCACATTAGTTACTTGTTTACATTTTCCTTTGTAGGTTCTGGAAATTGAAAAAGTTCCAAGGTTTTCTCATTCTATGATTCTTGAAGGTGGAAGCATTCATGTTGATGGAGAAGGTTTTTTTTTTTTACTTCTTTCTTGACATTCTTGTACTGACATACTTTTTAGAATTTGTATACTCTAATACAAATTTCTCTGCCCTGAAAATTGAATTAACAGCAGTTTTTATCATTATCTTTGATCTATTGGGATGATCATATTCCATCATGATTTCTATATGGCATGACTAGATGTAATCTCAGATTCTTGGCATGAGACGTGACCCCCAAATTCAGATTCCCTGAATTCCTCTATGAAGGTTATGTAGCAGAAATGAAAATTCTGTATGAGTATTGACATGCCTATTAGCTAATAATAAGTGGAAAGTATAGGCATGTTTTGTCAACCCATATTCCTTAGATATGAAAAGAAAACTAGCTTGCTGCGGATCGGAATAATATATATGACCAGCGTATGAAAAGATCAAGTGCCTGCACGACTTGCTGTTTATTCGAAGTAGTTGAGCTGGATTGCTTATTTACTTAGGTTTCTTCCTGTATTTACTTCAGAGTAATGCATCTCAACATGTATGAATGCAGAATGCAGAATGCAGTGAGTATGTTGATTTGACTCTATATTGCAGAATGCACTTTGACCTTCACTTGAGAACTTTTTCTACATCTTCTCAACACTGGCCTGAGGCATTGATATTAGCAGGGGAAAGAATTGATGGATATGTGCCTCTTGATTAAGTGTCAATATGACATATAACTAAGCCTTTTTCTTATTTCCATAGTTTTTTCGCCATTCATTAACAAGCATCTGCTTTCATAGAAACTTCAAGTGTTTACGTTAGACTTATTATCCTTAGAATTTTAGAGTAACACTGACTAATATCTTTTTCTTCCTTCAGGGACTTGTCTTACAACAGAAGAGTGCCTACTGAATAAAAATAGAAACCCGGGTTTATCCAAGGGACAAATTGAGGATGAGCTGAAAGCATACCTTGGAGTGAAGAAGGTCATCTGGCTGCCTCGTGGATTGTTTGGTATCTTCTTGTTCACATCTTGCAT
>JAYDZE010544004.1:0-32772 GCA_034509125.1 Monilaria moniliformis
GGGATATCCTCCCAAATCTTTGTAATCTAAATTAGTTAAGGTCATTAGATAAATAGGTGTGGAGTCTTGGATAATGATTTATGGAAGAAGTTAATTGAAAAACCCTAGCTCTCCTCCTTGTCTTGCCGTTCACGGCTTTCTTCTTTTCTACATCTCACGTCGCTCGCGACAATTCCTCCCTTCTTTACCTTTATTTTCTGGAGTACGAAAGCACTTGAAGCTTTCCTTATCGTACGTTCGTTATTAGGTTCGTATCAGTAAATTATACTCCTTCCGTCCACTAAAAATAGTCTCATTGGTGGACGGCACAAGTTTTAATGCACAATTGGTAAAGTAAGAGAGATACGAAGAAAAAGTGATTCGAGAGAGAAAAAGTAGTTGATAAAGTAGGAGAGAGAAGAACAAAAAGTAGTTGGAGTATTAAAAAGTGGTGGTTATAGTGGTATAAGTTATAAATAAATTAATGTTTAGGGGTATTGTGTTGTGAGAAATTTTTCATAAATGGAATTGGACTATTTTTTGTGGACGAATCAAAATGGAAAAATGAGATTATTTTTCGTGGACGCAAGGAGTACTAATCTACTTTGGACTTATCCGTATGATGTGTAAACTAGGCGCGATTTCTTTGGTTGTAGAAGAGTAGTTCGTACACCAAAACTAATTAAAAAGTATATTTTTTATTTGGTTGACATCAATAACTTAGAATAATAGCAGTAATTAATATGGCAATGAGAGGGAGGCACGTCACTTGTTAGGTTTTATCACCATCATTAGCGTTTTAATTAATGTTAGGTACTTGGAGCCAAGAGTAATGGCAAACACGTTTCAATAAAAACTAATTTCAAATTTCATTAGGTTCCAATTATTCAACACGTTTGGTTTACAAAGTTTTCGTCATTTATTGGTGGTTATGAATATTTGAAGCTTTAAATATCAATACACTTAACTAATTTTGTTATTGAGTGCATATGAGTTAATTGTCATAATGTATACCACCGACAATAAATACTTTCTTTATTCTAATTATATATAGACTTGATTTTTATAAAAAGTAATGTTTATTAACTCATTTATTAATATATCCCTATTTACTTTCTTTATTATTCTTTCGTGTTAATTGATCATCAAACTAAATATGGATTTATTAGAAAGTTTTTTGTATAATTTTCTTTCCCAATAAATTTTCTTAATCTTTGTGAAAATCTCAATCAGTCTATATGCCATTGCACAAATAAAATATGTCACAACGTAAGCTTAATTGAAAGTAAATACCTAGTATTTCCAAAAAAATCATGTTTGTGTCCCAAAAAAGATTCCGATGCGTGGATGATGGTAAAACACGCTGAAATTCGCACGTGGCATTTTTTACGTGTCCACAACATATTTCGTCGAGTTATCTATAAAAAATAATTAAAATATTAAGAAATTGAAATCAATAAAAAGAATGATGTTGTCAACCCCAACCTACACAATCTTCTCCACAAACCCAAAATCCCTAATCTTCTACACAGACCCATAAACCATAATCTTTCGATCCCTAAATCCTCCATACAGATTTCAATTCAAGATGAATCATTGTTGAGAAGAATTAATTTCGTGTAGAAAGTTAGAGAGATCCCATTTTCTCGCCGGAATTTAAGAACAAAGGTAGAAGGATAAGAGTTTAGAGATTTTATGGAAGATGGTTTATGTGATTTGGGGTTTGTGTGTATAGAGGGCCGTTAGGGGGGATAGGTCGTAATAGACAGCGATGTCGTGCTAATAGACGATCGATGGCATACGTTGGGACAACAAGTGATATTTACCTTTTTTATTATACGTGTATAATGATTTGATTTTTTGTCTATAACATTCATAAAGATGAAAAATCATACCGCGAGTTCCAATTTCTCTATTCCAGACTAAAATAAAAATATATTGCAAGTTAAATTGTACCATCAAAGTAGTCATATGTTTATCAAAAGATACATTAATAATAGGGTAGAAATCTAAGGTTACAATTTTGTCCAAAAATCCAACTACAACTCCATTTTTCAATTGTCACGTTAGCATTTTAAATTTCAGCCACAAAATTTTAGTCACAATTTCAGCCAACAACTCCATTTTTTCAATTCATCATTTTATTTATTATTCTCCAATTTGATATATTTATTTAAATTATGATATTTATAAAATGAAAATAAATGATAAAAATTTGAAAATTAATTAATTAAAATTCCTAAAATTATATAAATTAAATAATGAAAATTATATTAATTATATACCAAAAATGACATGATTTAAATTCCAAAAAATACATAAGTAAAGATAAAATAAACTTCACAGTGCAACTTCATAGTGTAAATCAGTTGGAGCTTGCCCAAATTTATTCGATGAGATCTTGCTGGAGTCGGCCCTAAGTTCGTTTTTCGTGAAGAGAAGAATGTCGACTTAGAAATTCTAGAAATTGAGGCAGTTCACCTTGAGATGGGTTCTCATTCATCCTCGACTATCATATTATGCAGAATAATACATGCATACATGACGTCAACGATGTATGATTTAAACCACATACGCGCCAAACCTTTCACTAGTGTTTAACATGAGTACAACGAAAGCCCACTCAACGTCTTTTCGTGCCGCCTCCCGCCTTTGAACAAACAAGTCTTTAGGTTAGTCAGACACATAACCGATTTTATGAACACCAACCACTTTGGATAGATGCCATCTACCAAGCAGTATGTCATAGTGTATTTTCGGTAATTGACCACGAATTCGATAACTGGTGCCCTGCCAGCGATACGTCATTAAAGATATGTAATCGGTTCAAGACGTTGATGTCATTGTTTGACCCAGCCATGCCAAAGAATGCATGACAGGTCCATAAACGGTGGTCACCAACTGCTTCGAGGGTGATCGTTGGATGTGTGCTCTTGTATCCACTGGTGTAGTCGTCTCTCCATGCCATATGACAATTTTTCCATTGTCAGTGCATACAGTCTATGCTTCCTAGCATATGAGGAAGACCGTGAACCCTCTCGTGCATATTCATCAATGATTGGGAGTCGTGCACTGTAGGCCTTCTCAAATATGTATCACGGAAGGCCTCGACGACCCCGTGACAAAATAATTTGACGCAATCCCGACATGTTGTGTCGGCGACATAAAGGTACTCGTCGAATTAGTCTGGAGCCCCACTGTATGTGAGTTGTTGAGTCGTCGCCATGCACATCTGCAGCGTCGAGAGTCCATCGCATCCAATACTATCGGTACGCTACTGGAAATACTCATCACATCCTGCCAACATGTTAGCAAATTGCAAGAACAACGATCTGTGTATACGGAACCGACGTCGAATCACAGTTGGACCCCATCGTGGCTCACCGAAAAAATAATCTCTGACGAGGCGTTGAGCAGTTTCACGCTCTCGGAGCACGTACGTCCTTGATAGACAAGGTCTCAGAGGTGGCACATCAACAACAAGAGCCCTCCTTTATAACGCATCTTGCAGCACAGCGTGGGCCTCCAATACAACTAAATTATGTCTTCCTCCTTCTCAGAACTATAATATACTATGTGGGGTGCCATAAATTTTAGAGAGTTATGTGTGTCGAGAGAAGAATGAGAACAAGAATAGTAAATTTATGAAGTGACGAAGAATGAATGAAGAAGAAGATGGATATAATATTTATAGAAGGAGAAAAACGAAAAAAATAATAAAAAATCAATTTTTGAATAAAATAAAATAAATTCGGTTGTCGCGCATTTCTTGCAACGCAGCCGTGCCCGCCACGCCCATCGCGCGGACTTCCGCCCCATTCACGACTAAAACTGCGGGCAGCTGCGCCTCTCCGTCGTTCTGCAACGCAGCCGCGAGTTCTTATTTAGTTGCACTTTTAGATGTTAGTTGAGGAAGGAATAGAAGTGGGTATTGAAACTCGAATTTTTTTCTCTAGTCTACTTTTAGATTAAGTTGTTAAAATGACATGATAAAAAAAACAATATTTTTATAGAAAGTTGAACATATGACACGGGATAAATTTCAAGTCTCATAAAAATGAAGTGGACCATTTTTTCGCATGAGACATAAAATATAATTAAGCATTTTCTTTTCCATATATGGCTATCAACTTCTAACTAAACCAATAAAAATATATTACGTGAAATTTCAGGAAAATAACTTAGATATATGCTATGCTACCTCCTAAAACAAGCCTTAAATATGTGCTTTAATCGACACCTGCGTTATAAATGTGTAACTAAACAAGAACGCAACTGGGACAATAAATTCTGCCAAACCACAGAGGTGGTTGGGGTTCACCGCCCCTATACATAATAGTCATTTAATAGCTGGATCTATCTTAAATGATTGTTATGAAATGGGAGTATAATTTATTGAGATGCTTAAATTTTTTAAGTATTACATTTAATGATAATTTCAACAAATGAAATGCGACAACTCTTTCACATTTATGTGATTCCCTAGCTACAATACGTAGGTCATATAGGTTGGACAGTGTCTATTTTTAATAAAAGATGATATAATCCACATGACATTTAATATTAGGTTGGTTGAGCACTAATATATGCTTTTGTGAACATTTTTAGCCAGCATTTTTCACGTTTAGTTCATTAATGTTTTTTTATTTTAAATATATATATTTTTTATACGTTAGAAACTATTATTAACATAAAAATTATAAGTTATATAAAAGTCAGTGCTCAATATATTCAGGTTCTCTTTAACTCTAAAAGAGTGTTGGGTACGATACTATATTTATATTTTTGAGATTTACACACATATGCATTCGAGATGATTCGAACCATCGACCTATTAGTTGAAGGAAAATGTCTTACTAATTAAGCTGCACTTCGTCATCAGAGACGATACCATATTAAAACTAAGTATATTTTCATTGATTTAAAATGTTCTTGTATTATTAATGAAGAAATCTGATTAATTTTTTTTAATCATCAATTTCAAGGGTAATATATAAAAAAACATTATTTCATACATTAAAAAAAAAGACATTAACAAAAATATAGTTATTTATGCTTTAAAAACTATAACGATAGATGAAACATTAATTTGTGCACGAAAAAACATAATTGCGTTAGAACTATTTAATAAATCCGGAAACAATAACAGTAAATCCCAAAAATACGGAAATAATAACAATAAATTTCAAAAAATACGAAATCAATAACAAACAGTATATATAATACGTTATAATGCTTCTTGGATAATACTATACTGCTTTGTGAATAACATTATACTGCTTCTTAGATAACACTATACTATTTTTTGGATAAAAATACGGAAACAATAATAATCAGCATATATAATACGCTATACTGCTTCTTGAATAACACTATACTGCTTTATGTATAACGCTATACTGTCTATTGGATAACATTATATTGCTTATTGGATAACAATAACAATCAGCATATATAATACGTTATATTGCTTCTTGGATTACACTATATTGCTTCATGGATAACACTATACTGCTTCGGAGATAACACTATACCGCTTCTTGGATAATAATAATAACAATCAGCATGTATAGTGTTAATCAAGAAGCAGTATAGTGTCGACCAAGAAGCAGTATAGCGTACTATTTATGCTGACTGTTATTGTTATCCAAAAAGCAGTATATATTGTACATATATTAATTAAGCATGCTGTTATTTGGAAATAAACATATAATAGCTGAATGTGGGGATGTGGGGATCATAATCTTCGATTTTTGTAGGAAACGACACTTAATAGGCCTATAATTCACGCTTTTTTTTCCTGAATAGGACATCTTCAAATTTATATTGATTACATAAAACTTATATACTGCTTGCTAGATGAATGTATACTGCTTAGTAAACAATCATGTACTGATTCAGAATTCATGCCACGTAGGATAGATAAATATCTTCGACTATATTTTTCTGTGTCCAAAATACCCTTATACTGAATGGATTATGAAGCTTTATTAATTCTGTTTTTTGTTAAATTTCAGTCGTATAATTTCGAATTCAACTGACCACATTTGGTCTCCGTTCTAATATAAGAGATTGTTCCCACCCTAGTGGGACCCTATATATATATATAAGTTAAGGGATCTAATGCCTTCAAAAAAAAAAGTTAAGGGATCTAATTAGTAAAATATAAAATATGCTTGTTTGGTTTTGTGTTTACTTTATTTTTTCCTATTATTGAACCTAAAATTATTTATAATTGTTTTTATTTTGTTATTATAGTATGTTCCTTAAAAGTGATCTCATTCTATTTTTAGAAACTACACACCACAAATCTATTTATATTTTAGACTTAGCTATATCAACTTATTTACATCAAATCAAGTATGACCCACAACTAATCTACATAGTTATCTAACATTTACCAAAATAAAAATAAAAATACAATACCCCTATAATAAATGTGAGCTCATTTTTCCACTCATTTACATACTTATCTAACATTTATTAAAATTCGTGCCGAAAAATAATGGGAACACTTGTGAAGGACGGATGAAATATTAACTACTTTTTGCAAAATAGAGATCTCAATGCATTTACATTTTATCATTTATATTGAAAACATATTAATTTATTACGATTAGTATTAAACGGTTTAGTTTGTGTGCGAGATACATATGATATATATAGATATATGCATGTTGTACGTACCTATATTATATATCAGACTCGTTTGGTACGCAATATGAAGTAAAATGTAATAGATTTGACTATGCTACATTTTTATTATATAACATTTCAAAATCATATATTTGGTAGGATGTATTAAAATATTTGTAATATATAATCAATTGTTTGATATGATAGTATTAAAATTAAATATACTTAATATTAGTTATAATTATGATTTGTATTAATTATACCATCTGAGTAGATGATATGCAGAATTCCATAGATCAGTATAATATTTGCATGCTTTTGATTTATAAAGGATTGTATATTTTATATCAAATAAGATATTAAAGTATCATAATTATATTATACACCTTAATTACTCATACAATATGAGATGTACATATCTATGCCCTGTGACACTTATATATTATGATCAAATCAATCTTCTAATATGTCATCTAAGATATGGGATCTTAAAATCTCGGTCTTACCTCGTTGGATATACATTTTTCACAATATACTTATTTTCAGCAAGTAGTGATTCATAATTGTATGATTAGTCATTGAAAATTTTAATTTTAATTTAACAGCTTAAGATATAAACACTCACACATATGTATCATCGTATTATCCAAATTATTTCAGTCACTTCCGTTACACCTTATCATATATATATCAAGATGTTTCATTGCAATGAAGTAAAGGTATTTAGTTGAAATAGAAAATATATTTTCTTTGCCAACTCATATTAATATATTATGCTGTTTAAGAAATTTGTTTCCTCTAATTGCAAAATGCATTATTTACTTTGATTTGAACTGCAATAAGGGGCGGGGGGAAATTCTTCGACGAATTGTCAAAATCATAGTCTAAGAAATTCTTCATTTGTAGAGTTATTATTATACATGAGGTACACTAACGAAATAAAATCATCTCGTAATAAATGATTTGAACTAAGATCAAAGAGGGAGTCTTCTTTTGTACCGTCTAACAGGTTCGGATTTGCCAGATTTGACCATAGAAGATAGCCCTGTAAATTCATTCCCATGGTTCGATCCTTCCAAATAAAAAGCGTGTGTTCAAATATGGATCGTGTTAAAAATTTGAATCCAATCGCGCGTTATGGACAAATTTATAATTTTATTGGTGTGGTATAATAATTTGATTTGAATCGTAACCTATTTATTGTATACGATAAATTGTCATTCACATTTTCATAAAAATTCTAACAAATCGTTTCAAGAAGAAAAAAATTGGTGTGATAACCGACACATGGCTGCAATACTGGCCATGAATTGGGATAAAATTACATGGCACAAAAGAAAGGATTAATATTTCTTTAACTCCCAATTAGTTATTAGGGTAGAAGATATGTGGATGATCAATGACTACTGCTCCAAGAAAACACCTCGGATTAAGATGTTTAATTATCTTTATATGGAAAATTAAAATGATGATGGTGACAATTGCTCTTGTATGAAAATTGTAACTTATTTGGTGGGATTCTAACTAGGCAACCCACTATGTGAATGGGTAAAAGGT
This sequence comes from Monilaria moniliformis, assembly GCA_034509125.1. Classification (NCBI taxonomy): domain Eukaryota; kingdom Viridiplantae; phylum Streptophyta; class Magnoliopsida; order Caryophyllales; family Aizoaceae; genus Monilaria; species Monilaria moniliformis. The sequence continues at coordinate 8,173 of JAYDZE010544004.1, forward strand.
GGCCCACAAGGTTTTTAACTAGGTTTTTATGACTTCACATTTCATCATCCACCACCATTTCCAACGTTTGAAATTTTATTTTCAAGGAAATGATTATTTTTGTATTCACTGTAAATCAAGAAAGAAATTGAGGGTGCAAACAATATTGTGGTGAGAAGGAAAAATGTTTGATGGACTTGATTTGGAACCTAAGTTTGCTCCTAATGATAGATTAATGATGGCTAACAGCCTGAAATTTGATGGAATTTTTTCATAATAGGATTATTGTATTTCTATTATAATACCATGTTGTATTTTATATTTTATTTTATCAATATTATATACATATAATACTATTTTTCTTTTTTGTCATTTTCGTCCGCCCACAAAAACTGTGGTATTTCTATTTTGGTTCATATCTCTCCATTCGTACTCAATATTAACATAACATCCAACACTTAATTTTGCACATCCCCTTATATTTTAAAAGGTAAATACCCATAGACAATGTATATGTTCCAATATAAACACAATTGCAAAAAAAAAAAAAAACTCGACATTTTCGAAAAATCACATTCATGTCCAAATGATATTCTGGCGCCCTGATGATGATGTGGCATGCCAAATTTCGTATGTGGCATTTTATACATGTCCATAACATATGAATTGTGAATTTCTAAAAATAAAATTAAAAAATTTAAGAAATTTAAACAAAAAGTAGAGGACGTCTTCTCTCCCAACCAAGACAACTAAATGAATGAAAATCTTCAATCTTCTCCATAGACCAAAACCCCCAATCCTTTGAACCCTAAATCATAATCATTTGAATTCAAGAGAAATCATTATCGAAAAAAATGGATTTCGCAGAGAAAGTCAGAAATTAAGGGACGATTTGCGAAGAAAATCGAAGAGGGAGGATTTTGCAGGGAAAATCAAAGTAGAAGAAAGATTTTGTGAAGAAATGTTATAATCATCCATGATTCATTGACATTCATATATTCTAATGCTACTTTCACAAATTTCGGGAGGGGGGGTTTGGGTTGGTCTATTGTTGACTTTCATGAAGCATATGTGAGAAACATATTATGGGACTAATTTTCTATATACTCATCAACTCATAATGTACCTAAATATAATACAAGAGTCCTAACACCAATAGAACTAAGAGATCTAATAGAACTAGAACTCACTTATCTAAAGAACACAATAACAAAAAAATAAAAATGACAAGTAAAATAAACCAATACAGACAACGTCCTTCGAAATGGGAAGACCGATTCCATCACCAATAATCTTCACCCTCTTGTGATTCAGACTCAACAATGGCAATGCCAGAAGTAGGTTGAGACCTTATAATATCTTGAACTTGCAATAATTTTGCATACTATAGTGATAGATTTAACAAACTTGCTAGAAAGATTACCACGACTAGTAACATGAGACGATAAAGTCATTTTATTACACCATTTTGGACAATCACGTCTGATATGCCCAAACCCATGACAATGACGACATTCCACGTGTGCTGGCCAATGTCCGTGAGCATCTTTATTCCCACTATCGTTATTGTATTATGTTTACCTAGACTCATGCTTAGGAGTATAACTGACACGAACACTATGAAACTGAGAAGTCGGAGCAACAGTCGTTCACTCAGTACGAAGAATCCTGCTAAAGTCTCTTCCAAAGAAGAAGTCTGCGAAGCAGAAAGAATTTGTGACTTTGCAATCTCAAGATTAGATGGAAGACCTACTAAAAAAACTCATTACAACCATCTTCTCTCGCTGAGCCTGTTGTACATGGATATCTGGTCTAATACCATATTACCATATATAATTCCAACACAGACAATTGGATATGTGGGATTTGATTGTTCGTGAAGATTTGAGATTTTTGAACGTAGGGATTGAGAAGATTGAGTTCCAATTGTATGTGTTAAGTTAATTGTGTTGGTTGGGGACATGTAAACTTGTTGATTTAATTTCTTAATTTTCAAACTTTTCTTATTTCTTAAAGTTGAGAGACATGTAAATCATTTTTTTATTTTATTTTAATTTCTTGATTTTCTTTAATAGAGAAATCCACATCATATGTTGTGGACACGTAAGAAATGCTACGTGTGAATTCTGGCTTGCTACACCAGATGTGATATTCATAATAACCAGATGTGATATTTATAATATTATTATTATACTTTATATGATTTTTTCACATTTGATTTTGCTCTCTCCAACTATAGATGAGATGATGCTAAAAAATCAGATGTGGTCTTTCCAAATAACACATCGCTTGAACAATACTCTCTATGTTCTACTCAACATGGCTCAAAAGCCTTGAACATGCATTGTTGGTCCCTGACAAAGATATACTCGTGTATGAGGGAGGGGGGGTAGGGGTGAACATTCGGTTTTCGGTTCGGTTTTTTGCCCAAACCGAACCGAACCGAAAAAATAATTTTTTTTAAAATTAAAACTGAATTACCTGAAAAACCGAACCCGAAAAACCGAAATTCGAACTATGAAACCGATCCGAAAAAAACGAAATATAATAAAATTATCCGAAATATCGGAAAAAAAAAAAAACCGAAAAACCGAAAATCCAGAAAATATATGTATATACATATATAAATTTATATACATATATTTAATTATTATTATATTATATATATATATATAAAATTAAATATAAATTCGGTTTTTCGGTTTTGTGAAAAGTCAAAGCCAAGCCGAACCGAACCGAAATCCGAAAAAAACCAAACCAAATTTTAAATTTCGGTTTGGTTCGGTTCGGATATTCGGATTTCGGGTATTTTGTTCACTCCTATTCGTTTGTATATAACATGCGTGTATGCATAATGATTTTGATGTGGCATATATTGAAATGGATTATTCTTATTCATAATACTATTGTGCATGGACTTAACCCAATTATATCGATCTAACGGCTCATATAGACTTTTTTTTGTTATATATCAAGGGTCGTCTATTTTTTAATGACATGATAGATAAATTAAAATAAGATGGGTGCACTCCACCGCATGCATGTTGTTGGAGCTTTACCCTACCAGATCCATTATATATAAGCTTCAAACATAATTGTTGTTGATCACTTGATCCAATCCCACTTCTTTTTTTCTTTTTTTCTTTCCTTTTTTTAAATGAGATTTTATTTAAATATAAAGATTTTTCATAAAATCAGATAAGACTTTTCTTAAAAGCAAATAATATTTTTAATAGAAAATAAGACTTTGAGATTTTATTTTCCTTTTATTCATAAACGAAATTTTACTTAAAACATAAATAAGATTTTTAATAAAATAAAAAAATATTAAAAGCAAATAAACTTTTGATTTTTTTATTCGCATAAATGAGATTTTTTATTAAATGTAAATAAGATTTATCACAAAATCAGATTCTTTTGAACAAATAAGGCTTTTATAATTAAAAATTGTGATTTTATTTAAACATAACTAAGACTTTTCATAATATCAAATGGTTGTTTTTATAAAAGAAAATAAGATTTCAAGTTTTTTTATTCATAAATAAGACTTCGATTAAATGTAAATAAGACTTTTTTAGAACAAGTAAGACTTTCATGATTCATAAATGAAATTTTACTTAAACATAAATAAGACTTTTTTTAAATAGCGAATAGGCCTTGAATATTTTTTTTATCCGTAAATGAAACTTCGAATGAATGTAAATAAGACTTTTCATAAAATCAAATAAGACATTCTCTTAAAAGCAAATAAAACTTTTTATTTATAAATGATACTTTGCTTAAATACAAAATAATATTTTTTTATAAAATCAAATAAGATTTTTTTAAAATAAAATAATGCTTTAAAACTTTTTATATATATATATAAGATTTTACTTAAATATAAATCAATCTTTTAGAAAATCGAGTAAGACTTTTATTAAAAGTCGTATTTAACCTTAAGAAAAATATTTTGAATTTATGAAAAATATTATTTACATTCAAGCAACTATTTACATTCAAGCAACATACCTTTATGTATAAAAAGTTATATGTATTCTTAAGAGAAATCTTATTTATATACATGTTTTATGACTATGAATTTATTTGCTTTTAAGAAAAATTTCATTTGTTACAAATAAAAGTCTTATTTGATTTCTTATAAAGTATTGTAAAACTAGGAAAAAGAATTATATATTTTCATTTTAATAATATGTCTTTTTTGTTTTAAAAGAAGTTGCATTTGTTGTATAGCTCATTTTTTTTCAATTAAAGTGTCTTATTTATTATAGATATTAGAAAATATAAAACTTTATTATTTCTTAAATTGACGACGAACTCCAGAAATTTACAGATGCTAGATTTGAGCGTGATTAATTCCTTGAGCCCATTTGTTGATCAAATTTGTAGATTCAGGTTTAAGGAAAATTGGATCATCATTATCAGATTTAATTCTTATATACAATAGCTTAAGATTCACTCGTATGCCGAAGAAGAAGAAGGAAAGAAGAAAGAAATCAATAACAAGCGTAATTCTCTAGAAATCAAAATCACCCATATCGCCCATGGCATCGCCGTACCCATCAGCATATGCCGCCGATTCGCCAATATCCGACGCCATCTCTCCCACCAACAATCCCCCCAACAATCCCGCCCCCAATCCCAACCCTAATCCGCCGCCCATTCCCATGTTATTCTTCTTCGGCCTCTGCGGCTGCGCGTACGCCGGATACCCCGCCGGAGCGTACCCGTACCCCGCCGGAGCGTACCCGTACCCCGCCGGGGGACCAGCCTGGTACCCTTGTCCATACCCACTCGTAGTCGGATAAGCCCCGTATCCGTACCCCGCAGCCGCCTGCGGGGGCGGATACGCCGCCCCCGGATGCTGAGCCGGCGGGTAGGCATATTGCGGAGGGGGGTAGGCCGTGACCGGCTCTTCGGCGCGCTTGAGCTTAGGCTGGTGGGTGAATTTGTCCCCAAATTTGTAGGAGAATTTTAGGGTTCCCTTGGGCTTGCCGGAGGGGGTGATGACCTGATAATCGACGGTTCGGTCGGCGGCGGGGGAGTCGGGGCGGAAGAGGTCGTGGACGGGGACGGTGACGGCGCCGATGTCCTTGTCGGGGCCGAAGGTGCTCTGAGTGCGGATCTGGAAGAGGAGGGAGAGGCCGGGCTTGGTGAGGTAGGGCTCGTCGACGACGAACTCCATGCGGTGGTTCCATTTGGGGGAGGTGCCGGAATTCTTATCGACGGGGGTGCGCTGGCGCGATTGGGGGTAGCCGGCGATTGAGACGTCGACGTAGACCTTCATCTTCGAGAAGTGGTTGACGTCCTTGAGCCCCTGGGCGGATAGGAGGGTGATGTTCAACCGCCGGTACTCCATTGTTGCAGGGGATGTTCGATTAATTGATTGGGATGAGTGGTCGAAAGAGATGAAGATTTATGAATTGTGAATTTGGGGCGTAGTAGTTGTGTGGTGCAATTGGACGTGGGGGGGCTATATATAGAGAGAGGGATTAGTGAGGTGGCTAAGGAAGGTGCATTAGACCGACTGCTCTCTCTCCTCGCTCTAGAGATATCCATACAGCGTTTAGTCCGCGTTGACCCAAATATCTAGAATATTCATTATTAATTGATTATCCATTTATTAAAATTGCTACAACTATTTTTCTTTTCAAAATCTTTATGTGGCAACATTGAATGAGTGAAACAATTTATTTTCACTTTAATATTATATCCAAGTAAGTATTTATTTCAAACCACTTTGATTGAATACTTTTTTCCATCTTAATTAAAATTAAGAAAAGCTTGAATCGAAGATTAATTTTAAAAAGAAATTTTACAATTTGTATCAATTTAAGCACCTTAAATGACAATTAATGTGTATTGCATTGTAATATATGAATATGTGATATAGCTATGTAATTTTGATATGATTTAATATTCTGAAATGAAAATACTATTCTGTTATATATCTTTGAACATTCACGTGACTTGGAAGTTGGATTTGAAATTACATGTTGATTAACATTTATATCGAACTCTAGTTTGATTTGATAATTTGAATGTATAATAATATTTTGTTATGCTTCTGTTAAAGTTATGGAATAAGTATTAGGGAAATCCAGATGTACCGACAAGGTAATACTATGTGAATTACCTGATATAAAACTGATACTTGATGACGTGTGCGAAATTTTATACTATTAAATCTTTGTTGAATTCTTTTATAAGTTTTGAATATTTAAGATTTGATAACGAGGGTTTGATTATCGATATAAGTTTGTAGATGAGGTTATGTGTTGAACGAGTGAACTTCTAACGAGGCAAAACTAGTTCGAATTTTATAATTCACTTAACCATGTTGGCGTATTGATTAATTAATTTTGTAAATATTGTTTAAATGCAAATACCCAACTAAGCTTATGAAGTTCACCAATTTCCACTCATCCCCCCTACAGGTTAACCCTTGTCTCGCCAAGCATGCAGCTGTTGTGGGGTCAAGTCACTAGCGTCTTTGATAGTGTTTTTTAAGCACATTAGTTTAATGGCATGTTAGGATTTCGAAGAAAAAAAAAACGTGTATACAAATTCATTTCGATATCATCCATATTTTGATATGTATATATAAGCATATATCCGGTTTAGACCACTTTTGAGATGGATAGCATGTTTAAGAACTTTTAAAGCTCATGTGAGATTATGTGAAGTCTGTTTAATTAATAAATTTAACTTTGATCGAATACGATTTCTGGAAATTAAGTAAGTCTTTCAATTAAAACGCTAACTAATTTGGAAAAGGGAAGAAAAGAAAATGAAAAGAAATGTTTTTGTAGTCACAAAAGTTAACAAGTTTTTAAATTAAATAAAGACGTATTAGAACGTGACATCACTTATTCATTTTTTTGACAATGAAATAAGAAGTGTTACAAAATATTTGCTCCATCTCTAAAAAAATCTCACACTTAATGTTTATATTTGATTTTCTAATTGTGTTTGAGTTTATGTTTCATTTCACAGCTTTAGTATAAATTATGGATTTTTGAACATCAGTTATTGTACATTAATTATTAATTTATTATCCATAATCATGGCTATTGTACATTAGTGATTGTACAAATAGTGACTATACAATCACGAGTGTCTTCAATTTACAATATCCAAACTAATATTTCACATTACTTATGTACGAAATTAAAAAATAAAATAAAAAATGAGGTGCAGACTCATACGGCTACCTCATCCATGGCCATGAACTTCGACTTTACGGGTGACTGACTACCTGTATATTTATGTTCCAAATATAATTTTGTATAATATTGTAGGAATTTCAATGTATTGTTTAATTTTAAACTAAATTAAAGCTGAAAATCGATGTCGTTTTCTTACATATTGCAGTACAACAATAATGCAATCATAATATCTTTGACTTATATATTTCTTACACTATTACAATTGTGTCAAAAATATGTAAAAATTTACACAGAAAAAAAAAAAACAAGTCAACATCTAAGACTGACATAGTCCCTTCACTTAAATTTGGACATAAGATACATCCATTCATGAAAATGACTAGTTTTCATTTTGACTTAACCGAACAGGTTTTTTCACCTATTAACATAATTAGTAACCTACCATGCCACTAAAAGACATGATGATCTTCAATTTTTGAAGGGCAAATTGCCGGAAAAACCACCAAGTTTGGTCAAATTCTGATCAATCCCGCAAGTTTCAAAATCAGCCGATTATATCATAACTTTAACAATTTTCGCAATTGAAGTTATGATATAATCGGCTGATTTTGATTGACCAGAATTTGACCAAACTTGATGATTTTTATGGCAATTTGCCCATTTTTGAATTAGCAAATAGGTGGGTGCGAATACGCAGGCAAAAAAAAAAAAAGTTGGAAGTTTTGAAGCTGCCCATATCATTGCATTTTCTATTGACACACATGTAGGACAAATTACAAGTCATCAGTAAGCAGCAGTAAAAGGCGGCGTCTAAATAGATCGTGGCATGAAAGTGAAATTCACCATAGATAAAACGCAGCAAATGATTCACATCATCGTACTACTAGAGAGAGAGAGAGAGAGAGAGTCTCTACTGGCATTCTACCGAAAGCGTAGCGTCCACAATATAACACAACACCCGTTTGAGTGAGATGCATTAATTTGGATAAATTATGTTGCTTTTTTTTTCCGTTCGATCTAAAGAGGATGGTAGGGCACACAGCCCAACGCAGAGCTCAAATTATTAACCACATCGTTGCATCTCGTTAGAAGATTAAGCATCTGTTGCGAGATATCACCCGACGCCGTTTTCGGAGCCAGCGGTCTGATTCCTTGCTCCGGAGCAGGGAGCTGTTGGAACGGAGCTGCAAAAGTGTTGCTGGACTGAGGATTAATTTTTGGCAAAATCTTACTAGTTGAATGTATAGAAGAACCACCCTGGGCAAAACTAGCAATATTGTTTTTCTTATTTTCATTTGACGGGAGACTGTTGTCATCCCCTCCCAACACGAACTTAACTCGGGCGCTTCTACCAGCGCCACCATTCCCAGCCTCGTCGCCGCAGGGCTTCTTCAGGCATGACTTCAGCTGCACCGAGTGCTCAGAAGCCGTTTTGGCCACCATCGGCCTTGGCTCAGTATCTTCCTTGTTCTGAGGCGCCTTGACCGATTCTGACTCCGCCCCCTCAACTTCCACTTCACGGATGTAGCATCTGACATTCGCGTTTCCAAACAAGTTGCTACTTCCAACAGCAAACTTCAAAGCAGCTTGTGCATCTATCCTGTGTTGGTAGACCAAGCGGCACGTGTACGACTTCCAGAAAACTCTCGTGGCCGACTGGTCCAGAGGCCCGAAACGAGCGAATTTCACCTTCAGCTGGGGGATGGATGGAAGTGCCGCACCAGCCGGAAACTTCATCATGAGCATAGTTGGAGTCGCGGCTCTCGTCATCTGCCCTGCTGTCCTTTTGCTCAATTCTTGTTTCACGGCTCTTATTTGCGCAGTAGCAGAATCTTTCACATCCCCATGCTGCGATTCCAAAGACCTCTGGACAATAACCTTTTTCTCCACTGTCAATGATTTGGAGCTATCCATCTTCTTTCTCTTAGACTCCAAAGACTCATCCAACTTCTTTCTTTTTACGCCTTCCGAGACATCGAGCTTCTTTTTCTGGACATCATCCAGACGATTACGTTTCTTTCCACCTTTGGTTAGATCATCGAGTCTGACTGAAGGTCTCACAATCTTGTCAGCAACAGCAGGCACGGGCACAGGTAATCTACTAGGATTACCTTCACCTGCCTCACTCTCAGCTGGTGGCACTAAAACCAAGCTCTTCTGATACACAAGGGATCGGTATCTTAAGAAAACCTGCTTGATGACAGCTGGGAAACTCCGCTGTCCATAAAAGGGATTGAGAGCAACAGCACGTAGATCCCTCACTAACATTTGAAGCTCTGTTTTCGCAAAGTCAGCTGCTTGCTGTGATTGAGATGACACAGCTGCATCTATTTTCTGGTCTTCCAATCCACTATTTTTAGAGGGGTGAACATGGGCTGGCATTCTTGAGACATTCTCTGTACTGTGACTGACTGCGAGAGGTAATTCCCGACGTTCCCCACCAGTGTCAGGGTTAATTACCTTCCTTTCCTTTTTCTTTACATGGATAGAATTGTCACCTGTGGATTCCCCAGCAGGACGCTTTAGAAACTTAACTTTTTTGGTGCCACCTTCAACAAGTTTCCTGGAACTATCAGAAGGTTTGATATCAATTGATGCCAGCTGACTTATAGGTTGATGTCGACCCTCAGTGGAACAAGACTCGGATGCCTGGTGCATGAGGTCTCTTACACCAGAGTACTGTCTATTTTCCGAGAGTGGATGATGGAAGTGACCCACCTGGCTTGAACTTGTTTTCTTGCTCTTCAATGGAATAGATTCCTCATGTCGTCTAGAAAGATATTTGTCCTTCTCCACTTGACCTTTTGCTTTTGCAGGTTTTACAGAGATGTTCTTCTTACCAAGAGTTTCGGCAAATACCAGTCGGCCACTCAAAGGAGCTGCAACATTGAACCAACAAGAACAATGAGAAGGAGAAGACGAAGGGAAACACCTAAAAAAGAAAATGATCAGAAGGGCAAAAGTATAAGATGGTTTTATATGTGCCTAACAAGGGCATCGACAAACTTTTACACTGTAGGTCTCAATAAATTCTGATATTGTATCAATAAGGCGAGTAAAATTGGAAGAGAAAAGTGGTAGCAAACTAGCAACCAATAACAAAGCTAAGGATAGTAAACGAGAATATCAAATCTCTTTTAAGAATGCCAACTAGCAATTCCCTCTACCGAACACAATTAGTAATACATTGATTATAGAGCGGGTTAGGTTAAACGTTCAGAACATGTACGGACTTGCTAAATTATATTTCTAGAGGCAATTGGTCATATTGCCTATACAAGAAGACAACAACTAGGATTAAATTGACACAAAATTAACCATACTATTGGGGAATGGTTTCACAAGGTTAATATTGTCTTTAATCCCCAAGCAAGCACGTTCTAGAGCACCATAACTAAGCATTTAGGTAATGTGTTGTGCAATCGACTGCAATGCATTACTCCATTTCAAAATTATGATAGCTAGAATCAGCTCAGATTTCCATGGTACATATCCATCCATACAATGCTTCTTTAATTTCCTATTCTTTGGCCAGCTTCAGTAGTTTCCTTTTAACGAAATATAAAGCTGGCAAAAAAAAGTAGAGGACCTCTGATAATTTCTCTTATAGACAAATTCATCAAGCATGAATTTCCTGCAGTTACAATTACATAAACTTATAATACACTTATTTAGTTAGTGTTCTCGTTCTCCTTAGTCATTGCTGCTATTACCACCACTACCACTGCCAGACCCCGATTCTTAACACTAATATTAGCACAACTATTATCACTTTCATCTTAATTCTTTTAATGTTTTCATAGCTGCAATGAAAATTAAATGACAGTTCCAAAATCTTATTGTATCATATATTACGGTCCCTTTAACACTTCAATTCCTTCTTTTCATCAAGAAACGGTTCAAGTGCCAAGCATGAGCATACGCAGAATATTCATTAGTCTTAGCATGTTACACATCATTTCAGCAGACTTAGCCCTCTGCTTCTAGTTTACAAAACTAAAAGACACCAGCTTAGCTTTAAAGGCCCCTAACCCCCTCTAGGACAAAGCATCCAAATAATATAGAGATTTTGCTGAGTTGATATCATATATACAGAAGCAATTACAAGCAAAGGCTGTGTATTTACTATTATCAAATAGGATTTTGCTAGACCAAACCAAAGACAGGCCTGATTAGGATCAGTTTGGTTTTATAATTAGCAAACATTTTTTTGTACTTTGATTCAGTAAGGTATATCTGAATCAAACCCTAAAAGACGGAAGGAGGGCGTGTAGGGAGGACAGTTGAAGAGGAAAGAAGGAACTAAGCTTGCATTGCTCCAAGAAGCAAAAATAGTACATAATTTCAGCATTATTTATTTGGGCCACCTTCATTAACACCAATCCATCAAACAAACAATTATTGATATAGAAAGAGTAAGACTTGAAGAAATAGAAAATTATCAATTTGGTGGATTTTTTAATATTCTTACTCAATCCACAAACAAACATATGGGCGATCATACTAATGGCTTGATCTATGGGCTAATTGGAGGCTCAACCTATTTGGTGGTGGCGTATAGTGGTTTTGGTTATTACTGAGCGTGCTCTTTTCGTTGTTCAGTGAGAATATAATTAATAATTAAGGAAAATTCAATATTCAGTTAGTACAATTTACAATGTCCAAAATCACCAAACACTGATAAGGACAAAAACAAAATCATACAGCCTAATACACCAAATGCATAAAACCTAATCGTACAAAGATTAAGTGATGACTACCACGAAAGTTTAATTACATTGACTAGTCAGCCTAATAAAATGTTTCCGCTAGTGCATTTTCAGTTCCGGAATGAAGCTTACTTTCACTTGAAAAGAAATGGTACATTTTCCCAAGCAGCTACTAACTTAACTTCTCTATTTACAAAGAAACTTCAACAAAGAAAAGTATTACTACAAAGCATAACCTACTTTGGACCTATAAGATAAAGGTTTTCTCTATTTGCTACCTGTCACCCACAAGAACAAGCAAGCAATCATTAATATTAATTGGTGAGACAATCTAGTAGTTAGTGCGGTAGTTTGATGTTGCTCAAGCGAGCATTCACTTTTCACATTGTAAACACCCCTGAATTACTCACTCCATCTGTACCCTTGAATTCTATCAACTATAATTTCGCACACACTCACTTGCAAAAGACCATCATCTTTATCCTCTATAAGGATGGCAACGTTTTGCAACTGTATTCTTTGAGGTATCAGAATCTTCAAACTGCACAAAAACATTAATAGGTAAACAAATGTTCCTTTGAACATAAGAATTGACCCAACTCTCCACCAAATACAAAGCACAAGTATCAAATTTGATACGAAGTGCAAATCATGACCATATAAACTTTTATTGAGTAGGGAAAAGAGAGGTAGTGGGACTTGAATCATTGACCTCACTCTTTACACATAGGAGTCCCCCTATTTGGACGTCCCCAAATGGACCAAGAACATAAAAACTAACCACCTAGAAAACCTAGTACCAAACATACAAAATCATTGTAGCCCAGTTTGTAAGACAAAGCACCAGTTTGTAAGCATCATTTCCTTTGTGCCCAGTTATAACTAAGTGGTGTTTCCTTATTAGGTTAATGACAAGCATTAATCCTATTAATGATGACACTTAAACATGCTCTACTGTAGCTCATAAGCTAAAATAGGAAAAAGAAAGCATGTGTACTAGCATTTGGATCTACTGTTTTGATTCAATTAAGTAGAACTAAATTTGTTTGATACTAATTGTGTGCGCGTGCGCGCGCGCGTGTGTGTGTTGTGTTTATATATATCCTACATGAAACCCTTGAACTTCTATTGGCCTTAATAGGCTTTTACCATGATACATCACCATGACAAGCTTAAAATCTTCATCAGTGGAAAATGTTATCCATTACAGGACTAAAACAGATTCGGGCATCCACGCTATCCACTATGGGACTGAAACAACTCTTCAAGGGTCTATGACTCTATGCATAAGGCCAAATATCAACAGGTCCCAATCAATTTTTTTGCAAAAATCAACAGCTGCAATCAATTTCTCATATTATGACATGAGAAATCGACATTTTTATTAGTATTCTGCACCACAAGCAAAAAATATCAGAAATTGAGATGAAAGAACAAACTTCTTTAATGTAGCAATCAAGTTTGTCAAGTGTCCAACAAAACTTAAATGCATTTGAGCGAGTTCTTTTTTCGCTAAAAGAAAACCTATTCTCTCCTTAGATGGAGGAAAATATATCCACAGGCCAAGGATAAGAAAAATATACAACTAGTTCTGAACATTTCCTATTCACCCTTAGAGCTACAAACACAAAGCAAAATGTCTCATAAGTAGACTAATTAGATAGTACTTGTCAAACAAAGGGAAGCAATGCTAAACTTCAGAGCCCATGTAAGATTATATGATCTCAAAATTTTCCAGCATATATATTGGTGTATTACACTATTGACGGGGACAATGTGAGGATAGATGAAGAACCTATTCAGTTGAATATATTCTTGAATGAAACATAAGATAGAGATTGAGCAAGGCGGCATAAAAATCAATATTTGGAGAGAAAAGTGCAACTCCAATACTTGCAAGATAGAGAAGATGGAAGAGGCATCCTGCAAATGAATGTGCATAGTACTAGGCAAGGGAGGTCTTTCCTATTTCATATCTCATTATCAATTCTATTTATTACTGTTACTTCTAATATCTGGATGTGGATAAAAAAACATGAAACATACAGGATCAAAACATTTTACAGCATGCTAACTAACTCAGCAAGATAAAATATGTCACATCAGTTCAAAACATTTTACTTTGTACCTTGAGACAGCATAAAGAAACTACAAATAAAAATAAAAAATGAGGAATTTTTCTATACCCATTTACAGAAGGCAGTGGAGACCAAAGCAAAGTCATAACAATGTTTGCTTATGTGCCTTGCCAGGAAGCAGCAAAGAGCCAAAAGCATGTATATGACACATCAGACTGTAGTTGTCTTCACCATTACCATTAGCTACCTTCTTCTGTGAACATAAATAAGATTCTATTCATTTCGTTATTCTTAAGAGAAACCCCACCCGAACCATTTTTAGAAGTCAGTTAAGGGTATATTACATAGAACTCCAATACCACCTCTATAGCAAGATGACCTCGTAAACCATGTTGCAGCTATCCACCTCTCATGAATTATGTGTACTTCAAAACTATGCAGCCAACTAATACAGGCTTCTTCACATGGCTTTTAGCATGTAATTATCTATTTTTAAATCGTATAAATTCTTTCCTACTTCATGAGATCAATAACTGTTGATAACACAAAATTATCTCTACGAATTTATTTGAAATCTTTAGCAGAAAACGTCATAGTAACATTGACAAAGAATGGGTCATGACATATAGCACCACAAATTTATAAATGACATTACACCCCGACGTATTCTAAGAAGTTCACCAAGAACATTACCTTTAGATGGGTCCATGGCCGCAGGGGCAGTGGGACGAGAAGGGCGCAACGGTTGAGTTCCAAAAGCCTGAGCATAAGTCTCGTCAAACTCCTCAAAAAACATCTTTCTAACAGCAAGAGCTGCTGCCTTCTGCTTGATAAAATCAACGGAAAAGCACTCGTCACTCATGGGATTCAGGGCTACTTGATGCAGGAAAGAAACCATGTCCGTCGGTCGAAAACTATCCTGCTCTTTACTTATCTGGCTCAAGCTATAAACCCCCGCCTCAGAGTCGCCCACATCCACAACAAAATATCCATCTACACTAGATGGCGAGAAATTGAACTGATTTCTGCAGCGGCAGGCTAAACCCAAACTACTTCTTCTGGCTATCTCATCTGCAGCTTCCTCTACCGCCTTTAAGAATGACCGGGATGTAGTTTGCCTCGACTTCTCTGCGAAATTCTCCTCAAACGTAATCAACTCCTCCGGATCAAACCACCCATAGCTGCTGTCCCCGAAAAACGCCACCAACACGTGGCCCTCATGCTTGCCTCTACGGACAGACGGTGAAGCAAGTGCCTCATTATATATGTGGCCCGGCCACCACGGGTGGGATTTTACCTTTCCCCACACCATATCTCCGATTTGGAACCCATATCCAACCGCTTCGTCCTTTCCTTTAGCTGCGAACTGGTCGAATGCAGATAAAATAGAATCGTAATCCTCAGCTGCACTCATATTCTTCTTATGTTCCAGTTTCCCGCTCAGCGGAAGGCTTTTTTCACTGCTCCCGTGCAATCTACAAACGTAAGAACTAGGTTTATTTTCTCCTCCTCCGCTATCGTGGAACCTATTTTCCTCATTCTCCATCGTCAAAACTCTAGAATCAGTCACATTACCGAAAAACCTAGTTTCATCTGATTCATCACCGCCAACTCGACCAGCTTCGTCATTCGAAACCACTGTGCCGAATCCGAAAGCTCCGGATGAAGCAATTTCGCTTGTTGAAGCGGCGGATTTTTCAGCTTCAACGGCGCCGCTTCCCCGTTCTGGCGGCGGTACCACGCGGCCGTCGTTGCTGGAACTCATGACCGACATCATTTCAGCCGCCTGCAGCCGCTTCCAAGCCGAAGAAACATTGAATACGAGTTTAAAGGAGAAATTACTAAATACATATCTCAATCCGGAGAAAATGGTAAGTGACTAGAAATTGGCGAGAAGCATGAACCCTAGAGAAGAAGATGATGAGAGAGAGTTGTGAGTTGCGCGTCCCCCTCTACTGAAAGTGTGTGTGTGTGTGTGTGTGTTGAGCGCGTGCTTGCGCGCGTACAACTATGTGTTTTTATGGCTTCGAGTGTGTGTAATTTTGGAAATGGATGTAATCTATTGCTTTTGGAACAACTGTCATCGATTTCGATGTCGTAATTGCTAATGTTAGATTATCCGCGGGTTTAAGAGAAAAAGTTGAATCTAGTGTCCCTTGCCAGAGGGAAAGTTGGCGTGTCAGGTGGTCATGCCCACTCTCCACTGCGGGCTAATAGAAATTGCGCGCTGAACACACTCACTGGGTGTTCGCTGGGTGTACGGTGTATTTCTTTTCGGGTGATTTTTTTTTATTTTAAAAACAATCAAACTTGAAATAAAAAAATTACTTTTTTTTTTCTTCATCATCTGTTGCTAGCCGTTTTAAACGGATCTATCAACTTCTATCATCTGATTCTATGAACACTAATTTTCTGTCGTTTAATTTTCACACAATTTCATCATTTTCTATATTTTCTTTTCTAATTTCTCAATTTCTTTTTCTTCACTCACACCAAATTCTGAATTTCACTATATTTAGCGACGACAGCCAAAATCAATGTTGTGACCGGTTTCTTCATAGAGGTTGCAATTCGGCCACTCTACCATTCAATATAAACAATATATCGTCTAGAGGCGCCACTCCAGATTCCACCTAGTCGTCGATGCCCCAAGGTGCATACGTTCTTGCATCCATACCCAAGCGTTAGGTGGCATCCAACTTTCCTATGAGCTGTTCTCACGCGGCACGCTAGCGATATATACACCTCGAGGAAACGAAGCGGATCTTTAAGGTGTGTATCGATATAAGCGAATATTCAGTCGTAGGAAACAACCAAAAAGTCGAGGCTTTTTAGGAGAGAGTTTGTAACACCCCTTACTCGATTACCCATGAATAATGGAAGTGTAGAGATAGTGAATAGATATGATAAAAAGTGATGCGAGGCTCACTTAAGAGATGGTGAAGAGATGTGGATTGTGGATGCATTTATAATTAGTGAAAAATTGTTATACAAGTCGAATTTTGCAAGATGAGTCAAAAGTTTAATAATGTTCGTATTAAATTATTATATACTCAAAATTTGAGTTAATTTAGTTTATAGCCTCAACTTTGCTTACGTTTCAAATATAGCATAAACTTTGAAAAAAATTCAATTATAGCCAACAACAAAAATAATGTCGAGTTTGTGGCCAATTTTCGGTCGTTTATGATAAGATCCGTTAGATTGATGCATGAGCTTTATCAGTCATGTCAAGACAAAGATTTCAATGTGATACTCGATAATTTTGGTTGAGTAATGAGTACGATTTTTTACCGAAAAGAGCGAAGAACGACTATTTGCCACAACTCCGCAAAATTTCATCATCAATTAATCAACCAAAACTGTCGAATAATACATCAAAATCTTTATTTTGACATGGACAACAAAGTGCATACATCAATTGAAAGAATCTTATTATAAAACGACCGAAGGTTGGCCACAAACTTGACACTGTTGTTGTTGTTGGCTATAATTTTTTTTTTCTTTTCAAAATTTAGGCTATAAAACAAACTAAATCAAAATTGAGGTTATACACTAAAAAAAAACTATAAATTCGAACTATAAATTATAACTAGATTTGCCCCACATGTGATGTACAACAATAATTATTGAATTAAGTTAATAATAGAAAATAAAAATTAAATTACATACCACAATTATATAGGTGAAATTGAAAACTATTCTGAACTTTTAAAAGTATATAATATATTTTATGCAATCTAATATGGAATATATAATCATATAAAAAAAATACACTACACATAAATATACATATATATATATATATATATATAAATAGATATATATGTAGATACCTATTTATTTTTATCTATTATCCGTTTCTCGTACATTTCGATAAAAGAGATAATATAATTTTTTAACCCTAGTAGATAGATACATTTCTAGACTTTTGAAGGTAAGTTAAATAATATTTGATGTATTTGTTATAAGGCACATTAATATTTTTATTAAATTGAGTACATGGATACATTCATACACTGAATTTTTATTTAATTTTAATAATAATTAATAATAAAAATATCATGAAAAAAAAGATCAATCACAAAATAAAATAGCAATAGGAAACGAAAAATAAGAAAAGAAATTAAATAAAATTACAAAAACTGAAAAAATAGCCGAAAATGAGTTTTGTAGAGAGGAGAGAGTTAAAATATAATTTTAAAATTTTAACAAGTCATAATTTATTCATTTTACATCTTTTTTTTATAATTTTATATTAACCGAAAGATTATATTACGACCTTTGATTTAAGATGGATACTGCATATATTTTATGATGAATAAAATTTTATTACTACTTATAGGAATAGGTTTTGGCAGGAAACTTTTTTAGAAATGTTTCAACTTTTATATATTTATTTCTGTACCTAATGAATTTGTGAAAAATGAGTGATATGTCCAGACAGATGTTAGCTAGATTAGTGAAGCACTAAAACAACATGCCATTGCATAAGCTGAAGTTGGGAGTAATACAAGTAACAAGATCTCATGTTGTTCACTAATATTGCACCAAATATTTCAGAACAGGCTCCTTTTACTAAGTTTCAGACACCCTCGTCACTTCACGTCTGTATAAATTCAGCATCAACCCAGTTGCAATGCACGTATAAATCTTCTACACTACTCAAAAAAGTGTTGTCTCAAGATGAAAGTTTTCTAGGGTAGTTGTCGAGCAAACGAGCACCAGAGATTTTCAACTTCTGAAGACCCTAGTTTCAAACTCTTGGAGCTGCAGAAAATACAAAGCATAAAAGAGAATCAAGAGATGAGTATGGAAAACGTGTTGATAACAAATGAATTATCCTACCTCCACCAATGGTAGCCTCAGGTAGCCGTTCAATGGAATATTGGTGCTTTGTAATGTACATAATTGGCACACCAGGGATCTGAAAATTGACCAATCTTACCACTAAATTGCTAATATACAAGACATGTCAATTAGTAAATAGAATACTAGAATTCTTAGTCCTACACATGAGTTGATCATACCTTACGGATTCTCCTCTTCAGGTCCCGATCACAGGTTGCAACAATGTAGCACTTATGCTGTTTCATAGGCCATGATGGCAATCGATTAATTTGTTTGCCATAAAAACCTCACGCAATCACATTAAATATTATTTGACAACAGCAAAATCCAGAACAGGCCATTTTAGCAATTTTTCAAATGCTAAGTAGAAAATGTTGGAATAAAAGAGGCCTTAAGTTTAAATATCTACTGATTAAAGTTTTTTTACCTGTGTAACCCTGTCAACAAGACAATCATCAGCATAAGTTCCTTTGTGTACACAGGGAAGCCTTTCAAATCGAGGATCCTTTGCAATTCTGTTGATACAAGAACGAAAAGCAAACAAAATGAACCAAACTTAGTTAGTATAAGAAACAAGCTAATTCCGGCATACATGACATTCATCATTACACACTATACCAGAATGAACATTACCACAAAATAGATCTAGAGTATTTTTTTCTCGGGGGGGAACTTGGGGACAAATAAGTTACTGCTTTGAGCACTTGCATCATTACTAATACTCATAATGCAAAAACATAGACTACCAGAATAGGCTCACAAGCATTCTAGTACTCTCAACATCAGTACAATAGGAGCATGAACTTAAAACTTTGAATAGAAGTTATATCCAAGATAAAGATACTTAAATTGGGTTAAAGAACGTGCCTCAAAGCAACTCGGTATTTCTGACCCAACTTCTCAAGCTCGGCCATAACACAGTCCGTAATGCATGGAGTGCCTACAGCGAGGAAGATGAGACAAATCATTAATACAAATATGCAATAGACAAGTGTACAGATAAGTTGTGTAAAGAATGGTAGCATAACCTACATTTTGCATACAAGCAGTCCATCATTGCTTTCTCCAAATCTAACTGCAACATATTTAAACAATCAATAAGACAATACAAAGTCAGAACCAATATTTTTAGCTATATTTAAGGAACAAATAATGCAATAACCTATATTTAACCTAAGAATGATTTAGGTGGATTTTGTTCTTTTTTTAGCAGCACGGTAACTTCTTATTCCCAATCATAATTCAAGAAACCAGACATAGGAACAGCACAGGATTTTCAAACTCCAAAAATAGCCCACAATACTTGTAACCTTGTTTTCGTCCTACTTCTTCAACCGAAGTGTAATTTGACATTCATATACACGAAAATAGAAGTAAACAATGAAAACTAGAAACTGGCAGCACTCACTTTATTTTGGATGGAGAAATTAATGAAGTTAGTATCCACCAATACTCGGTATGGCGGCCCTAAAGCAGTATTGTGCTTGAAGTAAAGCGCTGATGATACTTGCGGCCTGCATCAAATTCAATACCAAGATCTAAACTGGACAAACGAACACAGCATAATATGCGGAAACACGCTCACAACACAATAGTATAGTTCAAATATGAAATTGAAGTATATGAAACTCACACATTTCGGGGGAGTTTCTCCTTGGTCAAGTCTTTCCTTTTAGGGTTTAAGACATCCTCCTTGTACCTGCAATAACAAATCGAGGAATTGAAAACTAACAAAGCATGAATTCACCAAAATATAGCTTTAACTGTGAATCGAATAGGAAAAATTTACTGTTTAATTGCTTTATGGGTGACGATTTTCTTCATGACAGCAAACTTAGGAGTTTTCTTAGCTTTTCCCATCTTCAGTTGTAATTTGCAGGCGTGTCGACTCAAACTTTATTCTGCAAAATGCAAAACCTTAAACTGAAATTCCTAAATTCGGAATTTAGACAGAGAAGAAGCACAACTTCTTTATCTATTTTACATTTTATTACACTTTATTTAAATCTGGTGTTTGTGGATACAAGTTGTTGATTATTTAAATCACGTTTTATGTTATAAAAACAAATCTTTAACCTGTATTCACCTAACACACCATGAAACTCAATCAATTCTATGCATATTCACCAAAAGATAAGTAATTTAACGATATACTATAATTAAAAAAAATAAAATCAGAAGGGAATAGAGGTGAAGCTATACTTTTTTTTTTGACTGCATAAACTTTTACAAGCCAATTTACAGGATCAGGTATCAAGTATTCTGCACAAGAAAAATCATTTACTCTCATTGTTGGTTTATTCATCCACAGAAAAAGCAGCACCCTACATCAAATGAGTATAGACAGTTGGGCAACTTTTTTCCAGCAAGGCGCAAGAATTTGGTGAATCTGAAAGTTTATATTTTCCCCTGCAACTATAGGAAAAAGCTTCTCTTTGATAGCAGTCATAGGGGAGTTCAGAAAGGATCTGATCGTAGATGGAGTTATTTCGTGATAGATTCATCCCTTCGTCCTCAGGTTTGGTGTTTTTTGCTTGGCGAAGAATGCAGAAAGTACGCTCTTACTACGGACAGGGGGGTGAACGATCTCCTTCTGAGAATGAGCTGGATTATCAAATGATCTATGTTGAGTTAGAGGCTTAGGGCCCTCTGAATAATCCTGCAAAAGGAAAGGTCTTTTTATCAAGCGTGTTAGAATGGAGGATTGGAGAGAAAATAAAATCATACAAGTACATAAGCAATTTCTGTAGGCCCATCACCAACATTGTAATTACTATTTCAAGTAATCAATAAGAATTCTGAATGTTCATCAGTTTGTATCAGTGGAATGAATAGTCAGAGTTATAGGGAAGTTAGAAACTACTCGTCTTGTAACACCCAGGGTTTGCATGGCCGCTCTTGTGGCTGGAGCAGATCTCATTCGCTTACTCTTCTGACCATCTACTTGAAAAACAGTGAATTTTACAAGGATAAGTATCATCTGCAATGTCATTATCCTTCATCTACTTAATGTATTTTTTACATACCTAATGCGTTGAATGCAGGAGAGGTTTTTACATTTGCTTTTGCTTCATCAGTTCTGAAAAGGCAAGAAATATCACTTGTGTTGTACTCAAGCAACTTGATTCACAGAATAAACTAATTTTCATTTAATTAGAAGTTAAAACTTCAGGGTCTAACCTCAGTATACCACATGATGAGCCTTTCATGTTCGACTTGGTTGCTGATGCCAAATGCCAAGAAAGAGTTCTTGCAGCTGAAGCACCTGAACCAAAGAAATTAAACAAAAATGTCAACATACAGAGATTATATTGGTTTGTAGTTGCATACAAGTAACAGCTGTTCAATGTGTAGAAACCAGGTACCTGAAGGGTAATGACGTCCTTTCACTAGTACAGATTGCTTAGGATCTGCCTGCATGTGTGGGCTGAAGTGGGCCCTCTTGATGGAATCTAAATTTGGATTGGTGAAAGAAGAATGATATGAGAGACCCGAATTTGGGCTTGATTTTATCAACACAGAGTAGTGAGTACTATTCAGACCACCCTTAAACTTACTTGGTAACATATAATGTTTGTGATGCTTTGGGATGATAGCTAATAACTGCCGCTGCCTAAGACCTTCATTATCCGTATACGTTTGACAAGTAAGAAGTTTCTTCAACAGAAAGAAGATTTTGCTGTCTCAGTAATGTTTTACTGTTATATGAATCGATAGTGGGGTGGTGATAAAGTGAAAGCTACCTGGTTCACACATGCAAGTTTCAGATCGATGGATGAGATCTCCAGAGTCTGTTGCTCCACGATATCACTCAACTTGTATGCAACGGTACCAAGGTGATCAACTGCATTGACTAGAGCTCTAACAGCATAATCCTTCAGATTGTCCAGAAACCTTGTGAACAAGACAGCGAATGGGTAATGTCTCCAGCCAAAGTAAATTGATATGCAAAGGGAAGAAAGTTCACAATTCAACAAGTTCTCGTTGTTGACCACAAAATTTAGAACTCAACATCACACATCGTCAAAGTCAGCACAGAACTCCATCTTAATTGCAAATCAACAGAGAACCAAAAGACCAATTGAAAATACCTTAATACGACTCATACAATGAACTCAATCATGAATTATCTCTACGAAATGAGTCAATACAAATTACATAAGTAAGGGTGGCAGAAATCTCACATCTGCTTCTGCTCACTGTTAAGGTATGACTTTTCACAATACTCTGCTGCAGAATACAGTTGAGGTCTGAGGTTCTTCAGTTCCTAGGAGAGGTAATAAGATTATTTCAGTTAACAAAGACACTGTTGATGTATAGAGGACTGGGAATTACGTGCATAGATTATAGAAAATCCATTCTCAACATTCCGAAATGAGACTAAGGAACAACTTCAACGTTCATAAAATAGATTTAAATGATTCTGAACTGCTGTTAACCCCTAAGCATAAGTGGCAAATGATATGCAAATCACAAGGAGACGGCATGTGCTCCAAATTTGACCATAAAAATTCATGCTTCCAATTAGTTATTGCATTTGCAATACACTATTAATCAGTTAAACAAAAAGCATATATGCAGTAGAACACTATTAGCTTGGCCATCAGTACCCCTTGGAAACAGCAAAAAAAAAAAAAAAAAAAACAAGTGAAGTTTGAACAAGAACTTTTCCACAAATATACACTCATATTCAAAGCTAGCGACCAACTCCATCATCCATCAACATAAAGTGAATTTAAAAAAAAAGACCAACATAACAGAATTTCACCAACTTTACTTAGAAACTTCAACCAGTGACAACAGATTGATCTAATACGGTCTTCCTTTCTCGTTTCTATATAACAAAATAATAATCAGCCAAAAGGCCCAAAACTCCAACCAATCCAACAGTCAATCAGAAAATAGCAATACAAACAAAACACACATTTTCACACGCTTCATATAATTCTTTTAAGCCCTAAATTTCGCAACCAGAATTTCATCGCGAGAGACAGAGGAAGCGAGCAGATTTACCTGTAATGCCGTAACGAAACTGATACTCTTGTCCACCGACATCTCATCAAACGTCATGGTTTGCTTCGCCGCTCGATCTTTCCCCGCCTCCATCAAACTCAGAATATCACTAAAATTGCACAAAATGTTCAATCATATCATCATTTCATACACAAAATAAAAAAAATGCCTCATTCGATCTCTAGATGATTATTAAAAAGAACACAACGATGAAACGATAGTTGGAGGAATCGAGTTTATTAAAGTAGATTTAGAATTAAGCAAAGTATAATGGATTAATATAATCTGATGCAGTTGAAAAAATAAAAAGAAAATAAGAAAAAGAAAATGTGTGGAAACACAAGATACAGAGAGAGGCTTGTTGGATGGAGAGGTAACAAGTAGTTGAGCTGGAGTAGATTAGTGGGCCCGTTGTTTGAAGTTTGTAGGGTCTTACTATTTATAGACCACTGCCTAAATTCCCAGAATTTACCTACCTATCATTTATCCATTACTATGCTTTTGCTTTTCCCCTTTTACTACAATTTATACTTTCAATTTGGGCAAAATCAATTTATATATAATGAATATTGTTATTCTTATTAATGTTAGTATAGTGTCTAAACTAACACTTTCATATTTATGATTATGACACAAAAAGTATTATTCTTATGCCATTCGCTAGTGGCGGATCCAAACAAAAAAAATAGGAGAGGCGGAAAAAAAAAAATTTAAATATAATACCCAAATATGTTTTTTATAATAAAATAAATAACATATTACAATTCAAGTAGCACTAACGTCTGTTGACCGCGACAACTG
>JAYDZE010544005.1:0-14232 GCA_034509125.1 Monilaria moniliformis
CTTTCTCAATAGAGTCCATTTCTTTGCATAGTTTCTCAGCTCTCACCTAAATAAGCAAAAGAAATCAGAACTAAGCATGTGGATGGCATTATCTCCAGATGAATGTCAAACAAAAGACTAAATTTCAGTAAAAAATACATGAATATAGTAAGAGCACTAGGCAGTCTATGTCTATCATAGGCTAAATATGATGCATCATTGATTGTCACATGCTAAAATCATTCCACATCAGTTGTCATTTTAGTTATATTTTCAAGTTGTTAGGACATAAATGGATTGCCTCAATGAGAATTTTGGGAGAACAAAACTTTAAGAAGACAAAAGGAACGGTTCATACCCCTGATCGTTCACAAATCCGGATATACTTGTCAATAATCTTAACCATCTCTTGTCTTTCATTTTCATGATACGCGTTTACTTGATTTTCTTCCAACCTACTAATTGCAACCTTAGTACCCACTGCAAACCAATAAGCAAAAAAGACAAGTCAGCAATTCATACTGATGATTTTTCTAAAACAAACAAAACCAAATGCAAACATTCAAACTATATTGTCTAGATGAGACGAGCAAAATGATTATAGACCTCAACTGGTGTATTTTTTTTTCTCAAAATTTAGTTTAATTGCAGTTTCTATTTCAGGGTGACATGGTCCCTTCAGAACATGTCATCCAATTGCAACCTACAATCATAACAATGACAGGAAGGCAGTAGAATAAGGTGAAAAATCAAACTACAATTATATCTGTTTGATTGTTAAGGAATTATAACTATGACATGATGATATTCGTTAAGGATTTATAATTCATTGGAGAAAAAATATGCATAAAAAACAGGAAAAAGAAATCCAACAAAGAGAAGAACACTGATTTACTTGAAAAAAACAAGAACAACCCCAAAACACCCATTCTCAATAACACTGAACCAATACGAATTTCACCAACTACATACATAATAGATAATACATAATTATCATCCAATCAAGAATACCAAAACAACCAACTCTGAAGCTATCCTGCAACAAACAGTTGAACAACAGAAACCACACACACAAACACACAGAGAAGACCAATCAGTAAATCAAGAAAACGAGTACATAATGCACCAAGAAAAAGAATTAGCCTCCAAAAAAAGGAATTCTGCAACAAATGAATACTAACACACTGGTATTTTCTGAGCAGGTTGATGAATATGAAGAACACAAATCTTCATCCCTCTAGAATTATGCAGAGCCCATATCAGCGTCTTCTCACTCTCCTTCACATCTTTCCCCAAAGCCACATACATCATCTCCTCCCTAAGAGCCGGAGACGGCGTCCTTCTGGGCTCCAATTCTTCCACAATTTCCCGCTCACCCCTCATACTTCCTCTGCTCCTCAAACTCAAACGCGCCAAATCCGCCTCCGGGTACCGAATTATGTTAAGGGCCCCCGGAATTTCCACCACAGCCATCACAAAATCTCAAATATTTCCATCGAAAAAAAAAACTATGCACTTAACATTGATGATGAAATGCCTGAACGGAAAAGGACTTTTAGTGGGTCGGATTTTAGCTTGCAGAAATGGCGGTTGTTGAAAGGGGTTACTTGTCCGGAATCATTTGACATATACGAAAATTATAATCAAATATTATAATCGACTAAATTTGATGATGGGCAAATTTAATAGTATGAGGTTCTAACTATAAACAAGTTTGATGAAATTGTTGGGAAATTAGGGAAGTTTTTGTCTTTGGTGAAGTGGATGCAGAGAGTCAAGTCAACGCATATCTCTCTTTCTTCAACAATAGAGCTGCCATGATAATTGGTCAAGAAGATTAATTGAATGAAGTTAGAATTTACAGAAATTTATTTGGTCGTTTCATAATTAAATGAATTAAGAGTTTCGATTTATTTTTATTTTTATTTTATAATTATGCTGTTATTTGATTGTATTTAGATCTTTATATTATTATTATTTTTACGATTTAATAAATATAATAATTTTACATAAAACTCTCTTTTAGAATATTATCTAAGAAAATAAGGGTGTGGAGATGAATGTTTTTATGCTTAAACAATGAACTTCAAAATAGTTATGAGAGTTTTAGTATTGAAATGGTAATTTTCTTTAACATCTATAATTATATATATTTTATTTATGCAAGTATTTTAGATAATATTTTCATAATATGTGCCATATCGATGGTATTTTGTTTATAATTTCACAAGTGAGACAAATAATTGGTATTACTACAATGCACAGCATGCTTATGATATTTGACAATGACTTTTTTTAAGTTTTTTTTTTCTTCTAAAAATCACATGTGGTATATATCATAACAATTAAAGCAATACATCGCATGAGGGTGAGACCGCTATACCGCATAAAGGCGAGACAACAACTCTTCATGCAGACATGACAACTACACCATCATAAAGTAGGAAAATACACCGCATACGGGTGAGATTTGAACTCAAAACCTCTCATTGAAGAGAATTTTTAAGTAGCCTTGTAACTTGAGTTAAGCCTCATTGATAAATCAGAGTAAGTTTTTTAATAACACCAAACAGTCGATATTTTGTCTATTGCAGAGAGATTTAGGATGCAAATTTCGTACCAACCCTTCAAAGTAAGAAAAAAAAAAAACACTAATTTTATTGTTTATTTCTCCCTTTTAATTTGAGACCTACAGTAACCTTTTTCGTAAGAAAGCCAATAGTGTAGAGTCCCTTTTCCTTCTAAAAAGGAACTTATTTGCGCAATAATTGCCACATTAGTGAATTATTTCGCATCTGTAAATCGGCACTATAATTTTACTTTTTCGGATACCTTTCGATAAGAATATAATACCTTTTCTCAGTCTTCCTTTCTCCCCTTTTTAATATAAAGCCTTATTTATTTATTTATTTACAGGTGATCAAAAAAATAAAATAAAAATAAAAATTAGAAACCATTTTCAGTCATTTTCAACTTATATATTATGTGTGGCTGACTTGCTATATCTTATAATAACTTAACCCATCCAACTTCTCAAAAAAATGAAATAACTTAATCTACCTAAACACATATTTAAATGCATAATTAATTTCTTAATAAATGACTAAGTTACTGGAAAGTTCGTAAGTTACTGGAAAGTTCGTAAAGAATGATATACAAAATGCAAGTAGCGGGATATTTTTTATTTAGGAGAAAAAATATCTCATTATTCAAGTATATATAGTAGTACTATATATATTCAGCGGCGGATCTTGGGGGCGAGAGGGGGCGGCCGACCCCCCACTCCCCCCTCCCCCTCTCCCCTTCCCCCGAATAACTACTTTTTTGATGTAGTGAGAATAGATGTACGATTGATTTGTATTGAAGATTTGATTAGTTTTTTTCGAAAGATTGTTGAAACTATAAAAGATAAAAAAAATTCCATTAGTTTATCGTTTGATTGAATTGGTATTGCTCTTACGTGTAGCTACTGTATCTGTTGAAAGAGTATTTTCTACCATGAAATTTGTCAAGACTAACCTACGAAATAGGATGAGAGATGATTGGTTATACGACAATTTGGTGACATACAATGAAAGGTTTATCTTCGCTACGGTTTCTAATGAAAGAATTTTGAAACGTTTTCAAGCTACGGATACTCGTAGAAGTCAGTTGTCGCGGTCAACAGACGCTAATGCTACTTGAATTGTAATATGTTATTTATTTTATTATAAAAAACATATTTGAGTATTATATTTAAAAAAATTATTTTTTTCCGCCCCTATTTTTTTTGTCTGGATCCGCCACTGTGTATATTTAATCGTCATTTATAAGATGCTTTGTTATTATTACGATCCATAATTAGTTATATGTTTAATTATAACAAATATTTCTTTTAGTCGACGTAAATGAAATCAGAAGAAGTGAAAAATAGAAAAAGAAAAAACCAAATGCGATAACGTTAGATCGATATATTTATTGGAAAAAGATGGTGGCTATAGAATATATCTAGGTGTCAAGACTTCCAAAAGAAGCTATCTTTTAATTTGTCGAGAGAATAATAGCATATTTTAATAAATTAAAAGGCTCAATAATTGGCAATCGTGCATGTATATATAGGATTATGATCAAATAAAAATTATGTTTAAAGTGAAATTTACAAATTATTTATATTTAATATATAAAATAATTGTATTTAATGTATAAAGTATTTGTATTTTTATAATTTTGGGTTTGAATCCATAAAATGACAAAGTTATGGGTTATGCACATGGCAAAGCATTTTAAAAAAATCATCGAGGGGTATAATTGTAAAAATGCTTACCTCATGACCTGCATGCCTTATATATGATGTTGATTTATTATATGCACAATATTATTTGCTATTTGCATAAGCATATATATCTTTGTTACCTTATGCATGTTTATATTAAACAACATCATTCTCAATCACAATTTGACCGAAATCAATTGCCAACTTGCGGGAACCACCACAACATCTACTATCAACCTCTTTCTCTTATCTTTTAAAAAAAATTCGGTGTCATCGATAATCTATCAAATTGTCAAAATTTCAAATAAAATTAAATGAATCAATCATCCATCAAATCCACAAATTCAGCTAAATAAAACGACAAAATCATAAACAATAACTACAACGGAAAAATTCGACACAATCAACATAAAATTAATGGTACAATAGTTAGAACGTAAGAGTCTATGAGATATATTTTGGCTTTTGGTCGATAGTTCCCACCATTTATGTAATTAAATTTATAAATTCAATACCAAGTTTTATAATAGAAAACATGTACTTACTAGTACACCCAAATAATTCCTTAATAGTATATAATTTATTTTTCGAAAAAGTTAAAAGAGTATTATTTTATTTAGTTAACAGGTCAAAACCATTGGTGAATATATAAAAATCAGTCGGCCCACTCCAACTATAGGGATATTCCAGTGCCCATAAAAGATGCCCCTCTATTAAATCGTCGCCCACGGCCTGCTTTAATTATTTGTTTCGCACTCAAATAAATAATTCAAACTCTTAACCTCCTAATTTTAGGAGAAACGTAATACTGACTGAATTATATTTCGTCGTATTTTTTAACATAGTTATTACTGCAGTATATATCAATATCGATATATATCGATAAAATGGTATAAATCGAATTTTCATGTCATACTGTATATATATATATTGAAACAATATTTTCAATATTTTTGGTATGTTAATGGTTTTATCGGTATAAAACATGTATCGAAAATACGATGCGGTATCGGTATTGAAAATGCTTTGTACCAAAATTTTGGTATAACGAAAAATACGATAACGAATGATATTTACTTATACCAGTATTTTCGATACAGTATACAGTATGATATTATCGATATTTCACCATCCCATCCCTAGTTCTATTGATTTCATATAATTTTCCACAATTTATATGAATTTGCTATTTATATCAAGGCTGCTTCTAGAAATTTGAACTACGATTGGTTTAAAAGTAAACACTACAATAATCGTCTAAATTAATTGATTCTGATAGGTCGTAATCAAGAGTTCTTCGAAAAAATTATTGATAGCCATAAACGTTTAATGCTAGTTTAGTCACTAAACTTAAATATTTACACATCACATCCTATATATGACTAGTATATTTTGGGGGCGACCCTATTTTCTTTTATGGCCCCCAATGTAACATGGAGTGAGACACAAAAAAATAAAATTTAAAATTAATATTGTACCAACAATAAATACATTAATTGTGTATGTAATGATTTAATAAAAAAATTGTGTATGTAATGATGTATTTTCACAATAACGTTCTAGAATGCATGAACTATTTAAACTTAGGGTAATAAATTTTTGACTAAATAAATGATTATGATTGATTATTTTATCTGAGAATATATTTTTATTTATACAATAGTGCAGCTTTTTGTAATAATAATAAAAAAATGATTTTCATTTTTATTTATACAATTTTTTGATTATGATAGTGCCTATAATATATTATAATAATACATCCTTTAAACGAGCAGTTTTAGTAAGATTTGTAATATGAATACCTTTAGGCCATGTTTGATAGGGTGGAATAGATAGAGAGGTATAGATTAGAATCATGAGAAGTCATCTTTGTGTTCCAAGATAGTGTATCTTGGGTGTGTGTTTGATAGGGTAGATAAAATAGACATATTCCTTAAGTTGGTGTTTTATTCTAATGCAGATTTCATATCTTGGCAAAATGAACAGATAGGTAATCTAAGGTTTAAGGCAGATGGCACACGGGCTTTTGCGGGCCTGCCCCAAAACACGGGCTACCAAGATACGTAAACTTGGCTATCAAACGCCCTGATAAGCCCATATAAAATTCTAATCTTATGCTTATCAGGCCTATCAAACAGGGCCTAATTGAAAGTCATGCCCTCGAGTCCTCGACCTTTGTTCGTCAAACTTCTGTGGCCGACAGCTAAATCTCAAAGCAATTTTAGCAATCTCTCACACACACAGACATATATATATATATAGATATATATATTCTTTTTATTGCAAATTTGCAATATGACTCGAGTGTATATGTTGAATATTTGAAGGGAGTGCAATACGAAAATACTGAAATAAACGTTGAGATTTATCGTACCATTCGATATCCTAAATAAACGTTCTTACTTAAAATGGCTTTCTTCCCTCCATTTTTTTTTTTCCTGAAACGGGCTTTATTCCTTTTGAAAGTGAGTAAGATGTAGTTTAAAAAGGGCCAACCCGGCCCGGACTGGGCTAAGCAAATAAATTGGGCAGAAACCAAATTTAACAGATCCAACCCGATCCGAATTTGTGTCTTCTAATATTGGATTGACCCGTCACCCGGCCATAATTGGAGATAAAGGGATAAACTGCTAAATTCCTTTAGTATATATGTAATAGATATTTGCAGATTAACTTATTTCTTTCTTTTAAGTAGGAAAAAAGGAATGGTGGGGATTTATCGAATAAATTATCAATGCCTCATGATTAGTTCGTCTTAAAGCTTTAAATTATTGCAATTAAACTGTAACTTATGACTTGTTTGGTATATAGTACGACATAAGACTTGATATATTTCACTATAATCTTTTTTATAATATAATATATTAATATCATATTTAGTAAAATGTATTA
This sequence comes from Monilaria moniliformis, assembly GCA_034509125.1. NCBI lineage: Eukaryota > Viridiplantae > Streptophyta > Magnoliopsida > Caryophyllales > Aizoaceae > Monilaria > Monilaria moniliformis. Next base: position 7,124 of record JAYDZE010544005.1, read on the forward strand.
AAATATCGATAATATGCAATCCATTATTTGGAATAATATATTGAAAATTAAATATAATTAATATTTATTAAAGTCAAGTATAGCACCCGGAAAATAATATGTAAAATCACACAAATTTTTATAATATTTTCCGATTTAGTTTATAAAAAATCATATATTTGTATCAAATAATATAAGTACATTTTTTAATGATTTTATTAGGTGGGAATCATTGCTAGCGGCAAACAATTGAGGTTTTATATTATTGACTTTGGTAAGGATAAATAATTAATTAGGTTGATATGAAATGTGTGGTAGAGGCTGAGGCCTGCATAGCCTTAGGTCTATATGGCCTATATTAGTATATAATGCCCGAATGACTCAATCATTACTTAATACAGCCAAGTTGTATTGACCTATCAATTGCCAACATATTTGTGGGATTATTGTTTATATTCCATCTGTACCACAAAATTAAAATGATAGCTACTTCCTTATTATTATTTTCTTTTTTCTATATAGTTATACGTAACCATCTCGAGACTAATATATTATGCAAAATGAATAAATATGTCGCATCTAAAATTTATAAAATAATTTGAATATATATTTTATAGGGTTAATTGTGCATAAATTCACAAACTTCCATCTAATTCTAATTTATACACATCAATAAAACACTCTAATTCCAAATATATGATTTTTCAATTATTCTGATTTTCAAATGACTGTTAATTGCCCAAATTAATGACAAAATAAGTGTCTGAAATGACTACATTAACATAAACGTCAAAATACGTAACGACGTAATTGGATATCTACGCCACCTCAACTGGTCATATTGACTTTAATTTACCAAAATCAGAATTGTAAGATTAATGGAAAATTCGTGTATCTGAAAATATTATTTTTCATAAGCAAAATTATAATTTGTTAAAAAATCATTATGTAGGTGTAATTACTTCTTTTTTAGTATGTATAAGGGAAGTTTAAAGAAACTATAACTACAAGACGAGGAAAATGTAACATAACAATTCATGTGAGAAAATATCATTAAAAGATTGATTAAAACTGAAGCTAAACTTATGTTTGACAATATATCATTTAAATATAATTAAGATTCAAATTATGATTAAAATATATTAACTCAAAGCTCCAATATTGGCGCTTCACATTTGGAAGCACATGCCTTGTCTTAAAGTTGTCATCCCTTTAATTGATTCATTATTTACAAGACTTAATTTTTTTAAATCCTAAGTAAAATGTTCCCGTGGTAAAACAATAGCATTGAATCCGACAATTTTGAAACTTGAACCGCCACATCATCATACAATAATATATTTTGTTGTTTCATCGATTCATTGTCCAATATACATCCAATAATTTGGTGTGAATAAATGGATAATTCATATCGATTTTCTGTGAATAAACATCCAACTTATTAATTAAAAAGTAAGTGTTTTATCAATTAAATTATACTCCATCATCAATAAAATCTATTTCTCCAGACTTATTCTTAAATCTGAAAATATAATTTCATTCATACAAATTTATTTCTATATACAAAAATACAATTCCGCCCATTTAGTTGCAAAATCCTAATTTTACCAAGTGCCTCGGCACCCATCGTCTGCGATTGTCGAGAACAGCGCCTACGATGGCCGAGACCCGTTGAGGAACCAAAGTCATTCGATTTTCATGTTTCAACAAGCCAATCGCACAATTGAGGAATATAATTATGAAAGATGCGAATATTTATGTTACATCTCTTTCTCTAGTAAAGTCATAATTAGGTTAAACTTTGTCGTTAATGTCGGCAGGACTTATCTTAATTCTTAACTATGGATAAAATCAGTTAAAATTGATGACAAAAATATTAAAGTTCGGGTTTTAGTAAGCAAGGGGCCCCACCATATATATTTATATTTTTCATTTAATTGTGGCTTACAATAATTCATTAATATATGATATGAATCAAGTGGGGCCCACGGCGGAATCTCAATATAATTAAAAGTAGATTGGCAATGGCATCATCAGTTTCATCACTTTGGTTTCACATTAATCTCATTTTCAGGCTTTTAATATAATTATCAATAATTTATTCGGTTTCAAATATATAGTATTTTTTTATACAATATATATAATGTATTTACTTAACTAAAACGACGTTGACACATACATATCCAACTCACAATATTTCAACAACTATTTTGTTAGATAAGAGATGATTTATGTCCAGTTTGGGCTTATGTGCATGACTCTTTTGTCCAATGAATATCCATAGATTGTACATATAATATTGAATGGAGAAATTGTTTCTATATATATGAGAAAAAACATAATTGAGTAAGTAAACATAGATAAATTTCGAATAAAAAGTTCTATACACTCTTCTTGGAAATAAGGATGAGCATGTGGATAGTTAGGTCCTAAGCCGAACTGATCATGAACTGAAATACTTCTATTATATGAAATCGAACCAAATCGAATTACCATGTTCAGTTCGATTCAGTTTAGTTTGAAAAAAAAAAAATCATTTTTATTTTTTTGTATAATTATCTGTATGTTTGTATTGAAATTTTTTAAATTTAGGTACTTATGCATCAAATTGGACCACGCATAACTTAGAAGTTAATTCTTATTCTTGGAATTGAAAATTAAAGAACTTATAAAGAATATGTATTGAACTTTTGGTTCAGTTCGAGTTGATTTTTTTTGGCTCAATGCAACCCAAATTGAAATAAATTTCAGTGTGATTATTTTTAACTCAAAACAAATCAAATTTAAGTGATAATTTCAATTTGGTTCGATTTGATGTTTCAAGTTAGATTCGCCAATAATTTTGACGAATATATTAATTTTTTATGAACAAAATCATAAGACATGCAAGGAACAAGTTTGAACATATAGATCTCGATGTTTAATAATTTTGCTACTAATATTAATTGTTGCAAGTGTTAGGTAGATGACAGGAAATCAGCATGTCAAAGAGTAGTTGGCCTAAATCATGATTGGCGCCTTGGACTCACGCGGTTTGGATTTTCACGGTTTTGGTTTGACAATTTATTAAATCTCGCTCTTCTTATTCTCGGGGCCTAGCTCTGTCACTGATTTTGGTACGCCGAAACTAATTCATATAGAACCTAATGCACTACAAGTTTATTGGTTGTCAAGGGACACTTCATAAGTTTCCGAATAAATATCATATATGGAAATATAATTTATTTAATTTAAAATATTTATTATGTCCATCTTGACTCTTGACATGTATCTTTATATTTTATGTAAATTCTTTAATTGTTCATATTTTCATGCAATAATCGAGCATGGAAATTGGAAAGTATAACTTTAGCAATGTCATAAATTGGAAAGTATAATTTTAGCAATGTAATTCGTACACAATTTTTGATGCCATGAAATACTTATTCAAAAGACAATGTAGTAGGAAAACTACTTACTGGTATAAGGTTCATGTAGAATATATATAATGTCTGGTCCAATAGAATTACTCATATTTTTATTGGCATGAAAAGTTTGATACTATATCTTTAATTATATAATATATAAATATAATGTTTGGTAAAATATTTGTAATATATAATCTATTGTTTGATACGATATATAAAAATTAAATATTTTTCCGTCCATGATAAAATGTTCTGTTTTGTCAAAAAAGAGTGTCCATCATTAAATTTTTCATTTCACACTTTGCTATTTTGGTAAATTGAACTCACATTCCACTAACTCATTCTACTCACATTCTATAACAAAACTAATATATAAAATATGGTCCACATTCCACTAACTTTTTTCCACTCTCATTCATTCATATTTCTTAAAACTCGTGCCGAAATCAAATGAGAGATTCTATTAAAAACAAAGCCCAAAGGAAGTATGATTGATATTTCTCATAATTATGATTTATATTATATACACCACATACAAATGATATGTAGAATCACACAAATTTATATAATATATTCAAACTTTTGATTTATAAAGACCCGTATATTTGGTATAAATAAAATATTAAGGTATCATATATATATATATATATATTGTACTAATCAATCGTATCAATGACGCATTACTACATAATCAAGTTGGAATTCAAGCTCATAACGTGTATAATTACATAAATGTAAATATAAATATAACAAATCTCTAAAATAAAAATAAGAAATAAACAATATATGATTAGCTAGAATTGATAATTAATCACTTTCATCTTCATTATCATAAAGTGTAGATTAAAATAAGTAGAGTAATCACATGCGTTAAAAAATGATTATCGGCACCGCCGACCGAAACGGCGCCGTCGCGGTTGATTCTCGTCGATTAGCCCGTCATTGCGGAAAGGGGGCCAATTAGGGTTTTGAATCAATCATATTAATAAAATGTGACTGACAAAAGAATTTTTCCGAAAAAGCAAAAGGGTTTGAACGGTCAAAAGCAAAGAAAAGTAACCCCAAAATTAAATTATAATAATATTTATGATAAAATCGGAGTCATTTTCGTGTTGACTGACTGACCCCCTCCCATCAAATACCTGCCTGCCTATTCACATTACCCCCATTCTAACATTTTTCAGGCGAAAATCAGCAAGAAAAAAAAAAAGAGGAATCGGTAATTCGTCGCGGATTTTTTGACGATTTCGGCGGTGGCTGATTTGCTGGACGATTTTGTGTCGATTGGTTTCGTTTTCGTCGGGGTGCGGTTTTGGATCGGTGAGCTTGATTTTATTCTTTTGTGATGATTAGCTGAAGAAGTCTGCGTGCTTGGATTTCTGCATATTTCTCGTTTAATTTGAGTTTCGATTGGAGATTTGGGTGGATCTTTTGTTATTGAGCTGATTTTTTGGTTGTGATTGATTTTGTTCCGTTTGTTTCCTTTTGTGTTGGTTATAGCTGTCTTACTTCATAGATCTCGATCTAACCGTTATGTTTTTTTTTTTCGTTGCGATTCTTATGGAAACTGCAAGGAATTTTGTGCGCTTTGATTTGACCTTTTGCTTTGTAATTCTAGAGATGCTTTAGATATCTGTACTTTGAAGTTAGATTTGAGGTTTTGATTCTGTGTTTTCCTATTAAGGTCATATATGAGTGCCTGTTCAGTTTTATTGCTTATCTGTTTACTAACTCAAAACATAAATATTCTCGAAGTGGTGGTTGTAGCTGTGTGTTTCTTGTTGTTTGATGTAATTATTCTCAACTTCCATTACGTGTTTTGGTGGAATTGTTGCAATTTCTACTTTGATGAAGATCTTGTTTAACTGTAGTTGGATTTCTTGCAGATAGGTTCTGAGTGAGCTTCTTTTTCCGAGCCTGTATAACTGGTGAGAAAGCCTGCTCCAATTGTTACGATTAAAAGTGAATGGCCTCAATTACTGTAGCTCCTCCGACTGGTGTAAGAGACCCTTGTCGAAAGCCTGGTGGACTGGATAAGCTGCCAGATGAGATGAATGAGATGAAACTCAGGGATGACAAGGTACTAATGATTATGATAAACTCTTCTTTCTGTTTTTTGTCACAGCTCATTGCTTACAGATTCGCCAACTGTAATCCTATGTCATAGGATATGGAACCGGCTGTTGTAGATGGTAATGGAACAGAAACTGGTCACATAATTGTGACCACAATTGGGGGCAGAAATGGCCAACCAAAACAGGTTAAATTTGATACTCAGTATTTGCATAATGCTAGATTTGTTAAATTTGTTATTTTCCTATTCATAATCTTCAATGCATGCTTTTTCAGACAATCAGTTATATGGCTGAGCGTATTGTGGGGCAAGGATCTTTTGGAGTAGTGTTTCAGGTACTGTCTGTTGTGATGCCTTCTTCTATCCTGTTGCAAGGAAAAACAATAGCTTCCATGCGCGCGCAATTCTGGATTTCTTATATATTCTAATGTTCTCTTTCAGGCCAAATGTCTAGAAACAGGTGAAACTGTTGCCATAAAAAAGGTTCTTCAAGATAAGAGGTACAAGAACCGTGAGCTGCAAACCATGCGTCTCCTGGATCACCCTAATGTTGTGTCTTTGAAGCATTGTTTCTTCTCGACGACTGAGAAGGATGAGCTTTTCCTTAACTTGGTGTTGGAATATGTTCCTGAGACTGTTCATAGGGTGATTAGACATTATAACAAGATGAGTCAGAGGATGCCAATGATATATGTTAAACTTTATGCCTATCAGGTATATACTTAGTCACTTGCATCTTTTCATAAAATTTTCTAGAAATGCCTGCATTTTGTGTTCTAATTTAAGTAGTTATGACCGTTTTACAAGCTGAATCTTTTCTCTAAAGCTAAAGTGTCTTTTCCTGGCAGATTTTCAGAGCACTTGCATATATCCATGGCAGTGTTGGAGTGTGCCACAGGGATATTAAACCACAAAATTTATTGGTAAATTTATTTTCAAGTTAATGCATATATTAGCAAGTAACAAAGAACTTACTTATCACCACACTGTGTACAGGTCAATCCGCACACCCATCAGGTGAAGTTATGTGATTTTGGAAGTGCAAAAGTGCTGGTGAGTACCATTCCTTCCCCCCCCCTTGTGATGAAGACATCTTTAGTCTCTAACATATTAGTGTTACTTATCTTATTTGACTCAATATGTAGGTCAAAGGAGAACCAAACATTTCATATATATGTTCGAGGTATTATCGTGCTCCCGAACTCATATTCGGTGCAACAGAATACACTACTGCCATTGACATCTGGTCTGCTGGATGTGTCTTGGCTGAATTACTGCTTGGACAGGTTGGTGACTGAACTGCCATTTTCGTTCAACTGCTTTCTTGATGAAGCTCTTAATTTGCTAAACAAGAGTTCCATTTCTATTTCAGCCCCTTTTCCCTGGTGAAAGTGGAGTTGATCAGCTTGTTGAAATCATTAAGGTAATCATGGTTGATCTTTGCTACTATGTTAATAGTATGATTTGAAGCACCTGGCCTTCCATTTTATAGATCACATTTATATTGCATTGATTGTCCATTATGGTTTATGTAATGTAAGCTAACGGATATGAATTTTATGCACTTCTTTATATGTAGGTCCTGGGCACTCCAACAAGGGAGGAGATCAAATGCATGAACCCCAATTACACTGAATTCAAATTCCCCC
>JAYDZE010544016.1:0-14230 GCA_034509125.1 Monilaria moniliformis
CTGCCGGGCCGAGATAATTAGTCTTGGGCTTCACTTTTTGCTAACAGATCTACCAAACACACAAATAATACTATTTGAGCTAGATAATTAATCTAATCTGTGCATAAGTGGGCTATCAAACTCAGCCTTAGTTAATATGCAAAATCAAAATTAGGTGATCGTAGTGTAGTCACATTCATCTTAAATGAAAAGACATATTTTTGCATATAAAAATAAAATAATTAATTTGTTTTCGCGCATATTCCTACTTCATGGGCCTCTACAGCAGGGGAGAAAATTGATTTCAGAATTTCAGAATTCCCGCTCACAAAAGTAAACATAGATATTACCTTAAGCATTCGCGCCACGATTTCTCCGGTCGCCGGAAAGCTCAATTCCACGGGCGGTACATCTCGAAAAAGGCTGCTCCAATGGAGAGTGGGATGATATCGGTTGACAGATGGATGGCCGGCAGCCAGGCCTACTTCCTGACCCACCTCCACGCACACCGCCGGACTCTCCGGCGCCTGGCGCCGCGGCCCCCTCTTCTGCTCCCGCCTCATTGCCAAACTTATCCCCTGCAAGTTCCCTGGCTTTGATGCTTCTCTCCTCCGCATCATCGACATAGGGCAGCTGGCATTCGCTCTCCCCGACCTCCCCTTCGTCTGGCTCCCACGTTGATTTCGTGTTCAAGGCGATTGATGCTCGGAGTTTGTAATGTCTCAGTGAGATTTTGCTTCAATTGCGTTTTTTGGGGTGAGATTGTCATTGCTATTGAATTTGCTGATTTCCCCTCTTTTGATTGTTAAGAGCCTTATTATTATATAATCGTGTTTACTGCTTTTTATTTGTAATGTCTCAGTGAGATTTTGCTTCAACTGCGTTGTTTGGGGGTCAGATGTTTTCCCTGCGATTGAATTTGCCGATTTCCCCTCTTTTATGTTGCTAATGAATTCTCGGATCATGCGATCATCTTATTTCATCTTGCGGCAAATATCTCGTAGGAGCTAGAGATTTTGACCTATTTCTCTTCATTCTAAATAGGTTCAGTTATGTACTTGTTTCGTGGTGAATCTGGCTGTACGCTTCACACTGGGGATTTTCGATGGGAAACGAGAAGTTTAGGCACGGAAAATGGAAGGGCTGTGTTGCTCGATGCTCTCAAGGATCAGACACTCGATACTCTTTATTTGGATAATACTTTTCTTTCTCGTGATGTGGCTGCCAAACAGGTAGATATTGGGATCCCTCTGAAATATGATTCTTCTATTATGTAGTATACTTAAGCTGGCTATAATATTTATGCTGCCTCTTCCTGTAGTCTTGTACAAGCTGTTCTGTTCATATAAGAAGTTCAAATGAGGAATCGACTGCCCTGAAGATTCGTGGTTTTCTCGTTTTGTTTTGTTTTAAATGAGCACTACAGGTTGTTTCAAGTTTCAACATAGGTTTTCACTTATTAATTTTTCCAAGAAAAGAAGGAAGTGAATCAGAAGATGCATGCATTACGTTAGTAGGTTTATATCGCGGCGGGAAGGTTAACTCCATTTAATTTGATTGACTATGGGCCTAAAGAGGCTGAGTTAAAGCCCATATAGAAAAAGTAATATTGATGTTTGGCCCATTAGCCCAATAATATTTATAAAGCGGGTCCTAAAAGTTACCTATCGCGTGTGCGTGCAATAATGTGCTAAAAAAACGTTGACTGGGTATTTATTGAATTCAATAAATAATTATTAGTCGAAATGATTCGTTTCAATTTAACAGAAATTTCAAATGTAAGTACAAGGATGACATGCAGAAATCGAAAATGTACAATATAGCCAAATTGCTCTCATAATTCGTAGTTTATTACTCATGAGCAAATTTCATCTACAACGCATCATCAGATAGGATTACAAGCTTTCCTCGCCATCCAACAAAAAAAGTGGATAATGAAAAGCTATGTCCCACGCAATACGGTCATCCCAAAATCTCCAAATTTTCTACGTTTTAGATCCCTAATTTCGTCACTGACATTTATACTTGTTTCACTCACTGATTTACTTTTTGAATTGGAAGAGCTAGAGCATTGTAGATCAAGCAAATTGTATGGAGCGGACCAGGTCGAGGTTGCATCGAAGACCGATGGATCCCTCATCACCAATGTTTCTTTCATCAAATCATAACAACTGAATAACTCGACCTGGAATATGTTGATAGAAAATTATAAATAGGTCACATATTTTCGTGCACGAGGATGAAATATCATTTTAGAACAGAAGCGATCGTATTTTGTTTACCTTACTCACATATTCACAACAAGAGATAGAGTTGTTGAAACGTGGAATTTGCGATGGGAGTAGTTTGTTAGCAGCGGCAAGAAGTGCTGCCCCAGAGATTACTGACGGACTGAACTCGAGTAGTTTGATATCTAAAATTGGAAAAAGAAAATATAATAAAATTAGTCACTCATAAACTTAAGAAAAATTGCCGCGAATATAATCTGGTATTTTATTTCAGTAAAATATATTATAGACATTACCATTGATGCATACACAATTCTTCAAAATAAATAAAATACGAGACTAAAACACGATTTAAAAAAAAAAAAAAAAAAAAAACAAATCGGTGGGAACGAACTATTTTGAGCTCCCAAAATATTCTGCGTTGCCCTATCTTTCAGTCCCTGAATCGATGCTTCATCTTCTATTCCGAATAAAGGGATGAAAAAACTCATGAAAGAAAATGGATTCACAGATCGCATTCGCCATTTTAAAGCTCCAAGAACTAACATCTCTCCTCTTTCTATAGTAACTGAATCAAGAATCATTCCAACCTCATCCAACTGTAAAAAAATAAAAATTAAATAAATCAGATAAATAAATTGAAATAAAATAAAAAATTAATTATACGAAAGAGCTAAAAACACCAGAAAAATACAATAAAAAATAGGAAAAAGAAATACTTGAAAATCAGAAGCAGAGAACTCTATCTTCCTCATCTTCAACGCCAATGCAACGCAGGAAACAGCAATAACTCTCAAAATCCATGGCTTCTCCTCCTAAAAAAAACTTTAAAAATTATTTATTTCCATTATAAATTAATCTAACAGTTCTAAAAAAAAAAGATGCAGACGACATACAGGAACCGAAGCGGCGGAGAGGAAGCGATCCATGTAATTAATAGCAAGATAGGATGAAAAAGCATCGAAATTCCGACAAAAACATAGGATGAAAGAGACGATGTGAGCGCGAGTTGAGGGGTTGGATTTTGCTGTTTGAAGGTAAGATTTGGAGAGCTTGTGATCAGTCTCTATTTGGAAGAGTAAAGGGAAGTTGAGAGTCGAAGTTGAAAATGGATTTTCGAGATCAAAATCAAACTCCATTGATGGATGATTCTTACATCTTTTGACCTTTCGCTTCTCAATTTTATACAAACTCAATACAGGAGATTTTATTGGGTTTTGTTGTTGAGGGATGGATGGCTATTTATTGGCTAGTAGGATTTTTTTATTTTTTTTTATTTTTACTTTTTGTGTGTGCATATTATATGTGTTTTTCATATCGACAAGTAGAGTCCTATCTGTGTTGTTGTTTGATATTGTTCGTTGGATAAATCTCGTTTTTCCTTATTTTGTGGTTTTTTTGAGAGAAAAAAGACATTGTATAACTCGGATAAGTCTTTGTTTACGATATCTTTCAGCCATCGAGGAAAATCAGCGGCCTGGACAAATGACCGCAAACAATGTATATTAAATTGTACCAAAAAAAAGAGATGCGTGCCTTCAAAAAAAAAAGAAAAAAAAAAAGAGATGCGCTAATGGCTTTTTTGTTTTTTATTGTCCACATGTGTTTAATATACAAATTCTTTGTTCGGACGGTCACTAGAACTTATTAGAATCTTGGCTCCGCCCCTACTCCGTCAAACTATAATATGTTCAAAATTTTAAACTAGATCTAGCACAATTTTTAACCAATATTGTAAACTATCACACACAAGACTCCAAAATTGAATTAGGTCATAGATGGTTTGATTTATTTGTATTTAAATATATAATTTGAGTAAATGTGATTTTTTAGTTATAATTTAAACACTTTATATACACGCATTTCAGATGACTCAAATTTCCGATCAATTGTTTTCATATGTAACTTGAGTAAATGTGACTAGAGAGTTAAATATGAAGAGATCCAAATATGGTGGTGAGATTATTAAAAGAAATCGAATCCCCAACGAAATTAATTACGCAGTTATAGACTTTTATAGATTATGCCACAATTATTACATGTTTGGGATGTTGTCCCAATGCAGTAATGATTGTAATTTGTTTCCCTAAAAAGCTAATCATTTATGTTTTCACATTGTAACTTGTTTCGATTTATTATGTGGTGCTGAATAATACTTTTTGCAATTTATTACTAATTAGGGATTACTAATTTGCTATGATAATTGGAAAAAATTATTCTTCTTATGATTGTGGATTTGGTCAACTACATAAAAGCAATATTTTCTTGTGTACAGTATACACACAAATAATAATTATGGATTCCTCCTCGTATAAATACAAAAAATATTTAAAATGTCTAATAATAAATGTATAAACAAGTGTAACAACCAATACCTTTGGACTATTTCGAACATTTTTATGTAATCAAATCCCAACATATGCTATTATGAGCATGTGAATCCAAGACAGGTGACAAATGAAACAACTGGAATTAAAAATTAAATTAAAAAATTACAGAATTTACAAGCATTGTTTATCTATTAATTAAGGGTTGCTAAATATTAGCAAGAACTTTATGTTTATCATTTTTGCGAAATTAAGTATTAAATCAATTAGTAAAGTCAAGAGATTCATATTTGCATATCGGCCCCTATATTCAATTAATATCGATAAGAGTTGCCCCAAAATATAACCAATTACATATGTAAAAATATTAACGTGATTTAATATTGTAATAATAGCGTTTTAAATTATTTTTTATTGGATGATGGAGAAAACCTAAGGTTGATATCTGGGGGTAGGTCTCTATTAAATAAACCTCGTTTCCATACAATAGTCTGCAAAATATAAATAGATGAGTAGGTCGGGCTAAAAAATAATATTCAATAAGTTATATTGATAAGATTCAGTCAAAATCGTAATTTCTGGTACAAGTTCACCCGTTCTAACACGAGGCACAACTAAGAGGGTAGCGCGTCTAAAATCTTTGTAGGAATCTCACACTAATTTCGTTTGACAAGAAATGCAGAGACACAAACAAGTTTAGAAATCTTTCATTTCACATAAAACCAAAAAACTACAACACAAACTGAAAAATGTTTAAAAATCAGTGCCTCTATCTTACAAATGGAAGATTACAAACTTAGCACTATATACAATATTGCAATTTCTAGTGAGACAAACTTAAATCTACAAAAAAACATGATTATGACAAAAACTTCAAGAATTTCTATGTAGAGATATATAACAATTGATTTACACCAGAGTCCAAAAAGTGAAGTTATTAAAATGGTACCATTTTCATGGGTTTTAGTGAATAAGTCAATGTTAGATAAATGACTATTTATTTTATTTAAAATATAATTGGAATAATTTTTATTTGTGTGAAAGAGTTACTAGTTAGCCCCACAAATTATATTATTTCTTGTAATTTAATACTATTTTTTTAAAATTCACTTATCTCGACAAACAACCACTTACGCCGAGGTTATTGAACTTGGACAACAAAGTCTAAGGTTGTTGGCCAATTAATCTTTAGCTATTCCACAATTTCTAAATTTGAGGAGCCAACATAACTTTGACGGTCACCCCTTATTTTAACAAAGATATTGCATTCATAAAGTAATGTGTCATTTTTAAATTATAGTTTGAACTTCGATTTCATAGTGACTTTTGAATTTGAATTTTAAAATATATGAATATAGCATGTGCTTATCTACGTTATTTATTTAGTAGATCGCGTCAGAGCTTTTAGTTGACGTGGATCGGAGTTTTCGTAAATTCGAGTCAGAACTCTGATCCACAACAAGTTCATGTGGCCGAAAAATTTGACGCAGACTATTCAGTGAACAACGTAAACAGTTACCTACTAAAAGATCATTATGAGTTCAAAAAATCAAGAGTACAAGATTAAACGACAACGTTAATCAATATAAGCTCATTAATTAATTTGGGTAAATGAAATTTTAGTTCACTGCTAACGTAAAAGATATATTTTGGGTAAATAAAATTTCATTTAAAACTATAAATTTATAGGTATTTTACGGCCGCTCGTGAACGGGAAATGAAGTGAAAGGTTGTTGGAAGGGCGTGATGGTGATGGTTGGCAGTGAGCACGCTTTAAGCATAAAAAGAATGATAGCGCGCACGCGCTTTTAGCTCATGCAAACCAACACCATCATTCAATTTTAAGCTACTGTCATAAAAGCCAAACACAACAAAATAATAGTAACATCAAAAGTGAATGTGAGTGGATACAGTGCTTCCCCTTTTTATACGTTGTTTTTATTTTACATTTTTAATAATATATCTCATAGTAATAAATAATAATTTTACAAAAATAAGTCGATGTATATCTTAAGGAAAGAAATACGAGGTTGATGGACGAGAGCAAATAAAAGAGTTTAAATTAGGAGAAAAAAAAAATACTATTTTGTAGGTAAGACTCTATATATAAGTTGAATACTTCTTCCGTTTCGAATTAAATGTATTATTTTTTAAATCTCATCTTCGAATAAGTGTTTATTTCAAAATTCAATGCAAAATGATGTCAAATTGTCAATTTTACCCTTATTCAATTTTTTTAAAATATTTATATGATTTTGCAAACTCTTCATATTTTCCATAATAATTAGAGTAGAAAGAGTAATTTCTCTACTTACTTTATATCATGTTTTGATGGTTGAAAACACTTATTCGATCAACGAGATTAACACAAGAAGTATAATATAAAATTAAAACGGATAAGTAAAATATCCGTCCACAACTAGTAGTTTTGGTAGTGATCGACACGAATTTTAATACAAAATTGGTAAAATTGTTGGAGAGAGAAAATGAGTGAATGGAAAGAGAAAAAGTAATTGGAGTATTTATAATGGAGAAAAAATGATAGACCATATTGGTATAAATTATAAATAAATGAAAATATTAAAATAATATATTGTAAAATAGTTATGAAAATTGGAATGTGACTAATTTTGATGAACAGATGAAAATGACAAAACAAGATTATTAATTGGTGGACTGAGTGAGGTGAAAAAAATACGGTAACATGTTGTGAGCACAGTAATCGAAACCCTAGAGTCTTTTGTCTTTGGGAGTACTTATGCTAGGATGCTATGTCATTGCAAAACTAGGGGTGTCATAATTAAACTTATCACTTTTTTGCTCAACTTTTTTGTCTAGTTGATTCCAACCAGACGACTTTCCGATTCCCATTATAGAAATGAAAATAAAAATGTCAACAATAGAGACATTACAGTTATTAGTGATTAAATATTTATATATATAGGCCATTTATATAGTGCACTTTGATTTTATGCATGGGCTAAAGATTTTATTGAAAAGTAAATTATACTCCGTACTGATTAAAGCCTTGGGATTTCAAGTAATGTGTGGTAGATGGATGGTGAAATATAATTGTTTTTTCTTTATTATTTTAGGTTTTCAAGATTAAATATGAGGGTATTTATAATTATGATTAAAATTTAAAATTAGTGTTTTTTTTTTTTTTGTAGAATTAAAAGTGGTGTCCAATATAGAAAAGGAGGAATATAGTTAAATGCAGAAAACGAAAGAAAGAAAAACCAAACTAATATGCATTTCTTAAATCAAAGTATGATTTGTTCTAAATAAAAGTATTATCCAGCCCATTTGAATTGGGACATGTACACAATTACTATTCTGTTAATGGGCTTTGTGATGTGTGGAGATCAAATCTCTCCTCTCTCTCTCTCTCTCTCTCTCACACACACACACACACACACAGTTATGAAAACATTATTTCCACAAGATTTTAAAAATGGTGATAAATAGTTTAGCAAAAAATATTAAATCAGGCTCGAGTTCAATTATAATCGTTCAAACTCAAAATACATTCAAATAGGTGCTTCAAAGTAAGAGTTATATAACGTATTTGAATGCAACGAAAATCCTTTTGAAGCGAATTTCGAATCATGAGATGGTCTTGCACAAGTTTTTATGCTGATTTTGTAAGTTACATTTGATTCATGGATTGAAATTGATCCCACAAGCATGTGAAATTCAGACAGATGTTGTGTTATTTCCAACAATCGACCCTTCACACGAAGCTACCTGGTCGTGGAGAAGGACCGGACTCTTGCAACCTACAGCATCAGTGCCGTATGCACCCGCCTCGGCCTCGAGAGAACGAGTTCCTCTGCCCCTGCCATGTATCCCCACTACATCTACATGTTATTGTTATCTAAATAGCTTGTTGTAAAGATACATTTCATATAATTCAACACCAAATGCAGCTTCATTATCATATAAGAGATCGATTCTTTTCATTACAATTCTAGAAAATTACATAGCAAGATCAGTGATTCAGTTTCTTGAAGCATTATTCTAGTTCAATTGCATTCAGAAAAACAGATTTTTTTTTTTTTACCAAAGAATTCAATCCAGCATGCTGTTTTAAACACATCAGATAAATAAGCAGCAAAAAACAGCTATTTTTACCCGAGGCAGAGACAAACTAAACTCCAATCCTCCCTTGAAGAGTCCCTGGCTTCGCAAGTTCACGCGACATTGCATATTTCTCTCCATCAATCCACAAAGTCTCAAGCTTAGTCTCCTTGCCCCATCCATTATCACTATATTCTACCATCTTCCCTTTTTTTTTTTGGTGTGTCCTTAGCCATTACCGAGCTGCATTCTTGCCCTCTTGTGAGAATACGGGCTCTTTCCTGGGGTTGAGACGGTATACCATGTCACCTGACTAGGGAAAGAGAGATCCGAGAGTTTGGGGAAGTGATCCTTTAGGTGTTGGAACAACGGCACATAACAAGGGTGAAAATGAGGCTCATAATCACGGTAGTCGACTTGAAGATGCTAGTGGCGAATCAACACCTCATAAACATTTGGACTAGGAGCGAGCAAGTGAGCCTCCATTACTCGGAGATACTTCTCTGCTTCCTCCAATCTCCCACACTCGCAGAGGCTGATAGTGGCTGAACAAAGAGATTCACTACGAGAGATCGATCTGTATCCCATCTCACACAACACCTTCGTGAGCCCCTCATCATTGTCTCTACAATAACCCAAAACAAGACAAGAATACGTCTTCTAATCCGGAGCAAACCCTCTGTCCAACAACATGGTCAGCATCTCATCAGCCGCCTTCATCTTTCCATTCCCACAAAGCCCCCCAAACATCACACCAGCAGCTCCCGAGCTAGGAACAAATCGGAGCTTCATCATAAGTATGCAGAACTCCAAGCTCTCATCCAACCTTCCATCTAAACAACAACCTTCAGTCATCCGATTCAAGGCCTCCTCCGAAGGCTTGAACTCTGCTCGTTCCATCTCTACCAACACCCCAATCGCCTCATCAATCCTCCCCTCATCACAATACGCCCCAACAAACAAACTACACACGAAAGCATTATCCTCAAACCCTCTCTTGAGCATTTCCTCGTAAATCTCTCGAGCAGCATCCAAATCCCCCATCCTAACCTTTGCAAAGACAACCAACGAGTACAATACCGTATCCAAGATCATGTTCTTCTACGACCCCTAGAAATTTCCCCAATTTCCCCTCTTTACACAATGTGCTGACCATGATCCTCAAAGTAACCTCATTTGGGAATTTTCTTCTCTTAATCATGAGCTCATAAACATGAAGCAGACTATTGAAACTAATCACGCTCAACACAAACCCATTATCAAACAACAATTCACAAGCATCAAAGATACCATCAACGAATCTCAATTTAGCACATGTTTGCACAAACAAATCGAACACCAACGGAACCGAATCAACAACCCCATAACTCTCCATCAACGAATCAAGAACATGAAAATCTGAGAATTACCTTCAAAATAAATTTTCTCCAAAATTGACTCAATCATTGCTTTAGCATCCTTGATTAGCCCCCCTTTCACCAAAATGTGAATAATCAAGGAGTAATTGGGAAGCCCGTGCTCCAAATTCACATCTTTCGCGGTCCAGTGGAAGATTTTTAGGGCTTTTCTCGAATTAATCGGCTCCTTGAGCTGCAACAGAATGTTTGCAACTAAAGTGTTTGTGAATACTGAACCAAATTTTTGTGAAAGGATTTTCCAGCTTTCGCCTCTGTGTAAGTTGTAACAGTGTAAGGAATCGATTATGGAGGTGTCCCATTGTAATTGTCATTGGTTTTGGGTTGCGAGATAATGTATGGACTAAGGGGGGAGATGAAAGCGAGATGCAGAATTGAATTGGTTTTTTTTGCGGGAAAATGTTCGAATCGAATTAGCCATTTGATGAGGAAAGAAGCAAAGAGTGATTTTTTTTTTCTTTTTCCAGTTAAGCAATTTACAGTTTCAACCCAAAAGTTATCACTATTTGAGATTAGGCATCTAGCGTTATACATTATATCGGATTGTGCCCTATATTATTTTATTTTGGACAGTTTGACCATGAATATAATCCAGAGTATATTTCATTGAAAAGTACCGTCTCTAGGCCATCTGCGCAAGTGCGCATATCACTTCTGACCCACATTAATTATGGCCGGAGGCTGAGGTAGAAAATTAGTTTTAGAAGAGCTAATACCGATTTTTTCAAATGATAATGGTGATTTTTTTGGATTATAAGTGTTTCGGCTGATCCTAATATTTCTCTATATCTGATATTGGTTTTGATAGTATAATGAAGATCATGCATATGAACAATAAAGACTTTCAATTTATTTAGTTAAGTGTAAATAAGTGGCCATTTGAGTTCGTACGTTAAGTTTAGCATTTATAAGTCTTAAATATGTTTGAATTTGAGACTGTATGAGTATATGTTAGTGGTAAATATGGAAGCTCTCAATAGTCAAAGTCGAGCCTATAAATACTTGTAATCCTTTGTTCACGAAGTACTATCTATTGATCGACGAGTGAATAGTGAATTTCTAGCAATTGCCGTCTGAGTTGAACCCTCTTCCTAGTGTTATTCAATTTGTTTTTTTTTTTTTGAACAAAAGTGTTATTCAATTTGTAATTGAACTTAATTAGACGTTGATCAAGTCTTGTAGCATTCATCTACTATTTAGAAGGCTATGTGTAACTTGCCAATGTATCCAGGCAAATTTTAGAATTAAATCCTTTATCACAGTTGGTTCATGGCTTCAGCCTTTGGTTTCCTGGTAAGATACGCCTATCTATATATAATTTCTTTTAATATAAGTTATTTTAAGAGTAATCTTATTTAACCCCAAGCAAAACCATATCATATGGCTGAAATTTAATATTCTTGAAATTTCGATCACTCCCTGTAAAATCAAACAAACTGAAATGGAATGAGGCTCCATGATGGCAAAGAAGGTACATTCAATAGTCAAATGGTCTGCATTCAGAAATTATTAGAATTGAAAAATGCAGATACTAAATGATCAAGAACAAAGTTTCTAGATCAAAAACTTGCAAAAAAAAAAAAAGACTTTCCATTATGATCCTCACTGAAAGGAAGGTATTTCCTCATTCCTTCTTTCCAATTCCATGAGACATATTATAGATCCCTCTTCCCTGAAAACACGGATAGCAGTCGCCCATTACACATGCGAAA
The DNA here is from genome assembly GCA_034509125.1 of Monilaria moniliformis. Lineage (NCBI taxonomy): Eukaryota > Viridiplantae > Streptophyta > Magnoliopsida > Caryophyllales > Aizoaceae > Monilaria > Monilaria moniliformis. Next base: position 11,742 of record JAYDZE010544016.1, read on the forward strand.
AAACACAAACACGTTAAAAGAATGAGAATAAAGAAACTGAGAGATGGACTCACGATAAGAAACAACGAGGTGGTAGCCAAAGCCAAAGGAATGGCAACTGATGTGAGCTTATCCATCGGTTGCTTCAAATGGGTGTGTTTGTGAATGCTCTGGAAAAGTTTTTGCTTCTCAATGAGCTTCTCTCTCGACCTAAAGGGTTCCTCAGACATCCTGCATGATTTCATCACTAAGTAACTAATGGCTGTACAGGATTCATGAGAAATAACTCTTTTATTGCAGAATACCAAAGTAATGAAAACATATTTCACTGTACTTTCAGATATAGCTAAGGATCAAGACTCATATTTATCAACCTTGAAATATTAAATCAGAAAACAGTCCATAGTATGATTAGTTAACTTGTCTGAAAAGAACTTCATGCTAGAGGCCTTCAGCTGCTGACAAAGATGAAATACTCTTGACCCAACCAGTAAACAGGTACGAGCTCCACACAGGTTTTACAGTATGTTACTCTCGAAAACATTGGTCAGAAAATATGCAAAATAATTGATCAAAGTATAACAAGAGAAATAGTTGCAAAGTGCATTTTAAAATAGCCATTATCACAACCACACAAGTGTTGATCTTCAAGAACTCATGCTTGAAGAAGACCAACCTTGTAAACCGAGTGACATAACAAAAAGGTATTAAGAACAAGGGGTAACGGTGAATAAATACTCGCATTTTCACTCATTTTTGGTTCAAAACAATTGAAAGTTCATGTGTTTGAAAGCAAAAATTTTAGTTCATGTTCAACACCAGAAATGGGTGTAAGTTCGTCTATTTAGGCGCAATTACCTAAAACAACCAACAATGTCTAATAAATTTCGCCCTAAAACCATATAATTGAATTCAAGCACAAAATACCATCCAAAAAGAAATCACCAAAAATTATAAGAGACGAAAAAGGAAAAAAAACGGATATCCCAGGTCAAAATCAAACTCAGCATATCTAGTAAACCAGCGCACAGATCGATCTATGAAATGACGTCGACAATAACAGACCAAATTCTAGACGGAAGGATTCAATCCATTAACACACCAGATAACAGATCAACAATCCTATTATTGAAAGTTCAGAAATCCAGATTCAGGCAGCTAAAAAGCTCATAAATCAATCCAGAGGAAAGTAACAAACCCTAATTGAAAACGAATTCGCTTCACGGAAATAAAAAAACAAAAAACAAATAATAATCCATAGAGACAGAATGATACCCACCTGAATTGCAGAGGTTGGCAAATCACACACAGCGGAAACTGTAGGAGGATAGAAAGATTGAGCGAGATCGATTGAAATGGCAGGAGGGTTGAGAAATGAGAATTGGTTTTGAGGTAAATGGGGTTTCGGGTAGGATGGATCCAGCGAGTATTATTCGGGTTTTTCGTTAATTAGTTTCTGAAAGGGCCCACCCACACAACATTATTTTTTTTAAATTCGTATTTTCAGCTCTTATTATAATGGTTAGATTATTATGTTGACTTATTAATTCTTAATTTTAAGAGCAATAATTTTTTTATAAAAATAACTTTATTATGATCATCTATTTTTAATATATACATTTTTAATTATATTTCTCTTTCATTTTTTTCCCTCTAATTCGCAACTCTCTATCTAGCTTATAAACTCAATTATCTGAATACTTTTAAATTTTATAAATTATAAACCTTTAAGACATTACATCTTATAAGCTCTTGAAAATTTTTATAAGCTTTATAGGATAAAACTCAGCCACACTCCTTTAATCCTTTGTGAAAGTTGAAAATTAATTACCTGATAATTTGTATATTAGTTGACCCTGATGCAAATTCAAAGTAAACTAAAATGTAATTAGGACTTAAAGTATGAGCTCTACCTCACATGCACATGTGAGTTTCGATTCGCAAGTGTACTTATGAGTTAGAACTTGTAATTGCACTTACATGTGTGCAAATATGAGGTTTTAGCGTACTTCGAATCAGCGCCATAGCCAACTAATATACGAAATATCATGTAATTAATTTTTGGCTTCCATGTAAGATTAAGTGTGATCAAAATTATAATTCGAACCTAATTTTAAAAAAACGAAAACATGTTTTGTTTTCGAGCGAAATTCTGAAAACAACAAATTTATATTAATACTTACCAAAAATAAATTAAGTTAAAAATAAATTTAGCTATATTTTATATATTGATAGGATGAAAAATAGTTATGCTACATATTTTATGTGAGCAATATTTGTGAGTATCGTTCTCTTTAAATCTATGTTAGCATTAATTTTTTTATTTTATACATTTAATCTGATTCTAATAGCTTAAAAATTAGGGATAATTGCCATTTAAATCATAACTTTTCGTTGACTTCTGGTCTATCCCACCAATTTTAGAACTGGAATATAAAATCATAACTTTTGATATTTTCTCAATTATCCCATATATCAAAATTCCAGTGAAATTGGTGGTGACGTGTCAG
>JAYDZE010544027.1:0-14230 GCA_034509125.1 Monilaria moniliformis
ACTGCACATCCAATTATCTTAAAATTTAAGATAATTAGAAGTGCAGTTACATAATTTCTCTTATTCATTAATCATTATTGTAGTCTGTAATTTGTTAATTATTGATTTACTTATACTCGTATTCAAGTTCCTATTTCAATCAACTTGAATTTAAATAAATAAATAGGAACCGATAATTTCCTTAGCGGTTCGGCTACGGTTCCGATACCGTCGGATCCGAAACCGGTGGTTCCAAACCGGAACCGGCGGTTTTAGAACCGTGAACACCCCTAGGCGTAGTAGGTCAACTGTTAGTCAAATATTGTGAGTTCAGTTCAAATACTATTGATATTCTATGTTGAGTTCATGAAAAAAAATTGTTTTACATTTTTTGCATAATTGTAAGGATATATTATAGAAAAGTGGAGTTTTTAATCAATAATGCATTCATATATTAATAGAAACTGTAACAAAAACTAACAATACATATGAAGAGAAATGTTATGTTACATATAATATTTCCATTGATTAGTTCACATTAGTATTATTTATTTTGTTTTATACATTTATTTTGTTTATAATACCTTATAAATTGTTATAGACATCATTAATTTATAAATTACATAAACATTAAAGCTCAATTCTTCAGTTTCTCTATAACTTCAAGTAAATGAATAACAGAACAAAGTAAGCTTTGATTTTTATTTAATATGTAAAATTAAACATATTAGTAATAATTTTTAAGATATTAAAATAAATTAAATGTATAAACCAAAATAAAAATACTATAGTGGACTAAACGAGTTTTATGGAGTAAAGAATGCAATATTGCGTAATTAGAGTGCGAGACTTGAATAAGAAAACAAAGAACGAGAACTTTTATTGGGGGAGAAACGAATTGCAAGTAAAAGTGTTGGAGTAAAGAAAGTCGTCCTCTTGCGAGGCCCCTACCCAAGTCAAATACCAAGACTTGTCGATTCCCTTAATCCTCCACACCTCTCTCTCTAACCTCAAGAGGTGTATTTATAGCTACAATCCAAGACTTCAAATCCTGCATGACTCGATCAACTCAACAAGATAGATACAATATCTTCTTCAAGGTATAGTGCTATCTTTTCTAAAAGATAAGGACAACATGATTATCTCTTAAGGAGATAGCCATGATATTTCCTAAGGATAAAATTAAAAGACTCGACTAACACTAAGGAATCTATTAGATTAAGGGCTCTGCTTTTGTTCTGGATTCATTGCGTCTTGTCCCGCGCGTTGCCCGTGCTTGCTTGCCAGCTCTCGCGCGGAGCTCGTGCGCCCGTCATTTGTGCGCCTACTATCTTTGCGCCCGACGTGTCTCTAGTGCCCTGCCCCTTGCCTCCGCGAAATCTTGCATTGTTTCGCCCTGATCATGTGTCCCTTATACGTGATCGATATCAACAAGAGTGGTGCTCATGGATGGTACTCACATAATTAAAATGTGATCTATAGTTCCACCCAGTAGATATCTATTTTCCTTTAACCAAACTAGAGCGGAATGTTGTTGGCAAACCGTGATAAAAAAATAAATTTTCATAAAATGAATGAACATTCTTCAATTATTGGTAATTCAATGATTAAATATAATGATGGTTGGTGCTCTGTTGTTATTTTTTTGTAATTATTTCCTGTGGCATAAATCCAGCTAAGGAATCTATATCCAGTTAAGAGGCCAAACGTTATATCGACTGGAACTAGCCTACATAATGTAGGCAAAACACATGGTTTGTCTCTTAATTTCGTCATTAATTTGTCACAATTTTTCTTTTTCTCTTTTTTGTATTATATTGTTTGTACATATTGTTGATATATACATGTCTATGGTATTAGCGTTATTATTACACATAGATATATGTGTCACGCATTAGTAAAGTTTATTATTTGTGAAGGAAGTACAAGCATGTTATACACAAAAAAAAATATTTATTTTTGAATGTGTATGTTGCAGTTGATTTTGTATAAGGTGTCATGACATTTATACAAAAGAAGTGGCTTGTTTTGCATGTTCAACCAAATACACATAGAAGGTAATAATGTGTGTGTGGATGTGACATGGCTCGGGCCGGGTTTGCCCTAATGATTGTAGGCTTGATGGTGTTCCAGGTCGGGCCAGGCCGGGCCTGAACATAATGAATATTTTGGTGGATTCGGCTCGGCTGTGTCATACCTGAATCTTTTGGACTACAAAATACGTTTTGAGCTAGGTTGGTCTCCATTTTGGTTGGGTTCGGTCGATGTCTTGCTACCTGTAATAATAATAAATAAAATAGTGTGCTTGGGGCTCGTTTGTACGTAGTATGAGATAACAAGTGATATGTAATTTAACTGAGATTAGGGTTGCCTAAGGTTCAATAACCGCCGGTTCCGGTTCCAAAAATATTAGAGTTATAATCGGCTCGGCAAGTGCTTAGGCGTTTCCCGTTTTTGAATCGCAAACCGCCCGTTACGGTTCAAAACCGACGGTTTTTTCTTCTTCTGATTTTTCAACGATTTTTCCTAGTTTTTCCACAATTTCCCCTATTTTTCCGGTTATTCCTGATTTTGAGCTTAAACTATAGTCAATTGCCAGTTACGGTTCCAAAAATTCTTGAACCAGAACCGAACCAATAGAATTTGTATGCCGATTCCAGTTTAGCATATAAGAGGCAGTTATGGTCCCAAAACCGGAACCGACGGTCAGGTTCTAGGGCAAACCGACAGTCCGGTTAAAATCAAGCACATCTAGCTGTGATGTCATTTAGGGGGCGTTTACTTTGGGTGATAAGATATATTGATAAAAATAATCCAAACTAATCCATTATTTACTTTGATGGATTGATTAATTTTAAACTTGATTGACCATCGTATCCCAAATGGTCACGCCAATATTTTTATCAATCAATCTTATTACTCAAAGTAAACGCCCCATTATTGTATTAGGTATCACTATTATATTTGGTTATATGTACTAACTTATTAAATCCAAAAATAAATTATAATAGGAGAATAAATTTTTGGTAACTTAATCAATTAATTTGTAATTAGATCCAAAATTTAAACCGATATTTCTTCAAAATAAATTTAAAAAGAAAAAATCTATTTCAGTTTAGGTAGGATATTGAAAATGATTTAAACACGATTTGGTTCACTTCAGTGAGTTCAGTTTGCAAGATAATTCGAACTCTATTTAAAAATTATGATTGTGGTTTTATTATTTTAAGAACCAAATCAATGGAGTGCGGGCTCAATATTCTTATGTTATTTACAAACTATATATGAGGGACAAGTTACACAAAACGAACCATACAACATAGCTGAATTTGTAGGCAAGCTTGCAATATTTGGATTACTGAGTAATTGAGCAAGAAATTACGTACCACACGTGCTTATGTCACTATCAAAATGGATTCTGAATCCGGGGAGGTGTATGTGTGGATATATATAATTGATTTCCTTCATTCGGATTTGGGTTAGAGTATGTACAACGGCGGCTCATATTCGCCTGTGAACGCCGCCAGTTGCCGCCTTTGCAGAAGAGTGCCGCGGGCAGGGCTTAAGGGCCGATTTCGCCACAATGCGCTTGTGAGGCACATTTGCGTCTCTCGGCTAATTAGAATGCGAGTGCGTCACATGCGTTATGCGTGTGATTTTGGCTACTATTAGCCGCGTGTTTTTTTATCTGCAAAAATTAAATAATATATTTTATTTATTTTTATTTAACAAACTTGCCATTCGCTAGGATTTAAATATAAAATTGGCCTACTAGCCGACAGCTTTCTCTCTGTCTTTTTTTTTTTTTAATTTTTATATTCTATAAATATTCACCTCTCTATCGCATTCACACACCACAAATTCATTTCTTCTCAAATTCTTCAACTCAAGGTGCGCCCCAACCATTTCGCATATACCAAGCCCATCGTGAGTCGACCGGCGATAGATAATTGCACAACCAATTACAAGCAGATTTAATTGAAGATATCTGGAGACGATTCGGTTCCCTCGACGAATGATTCGGATTTTAAATTATATATTTTTCTGTTTTCAATAATGTAATTTTAGGATTTAAATTATGTAATTTTTCGATTTTCAAATAATTTTATAATTTTAATTATGCAATTTTCTTTCTTTTAACGAAATTCATATTTCAATTACATAATTACAAATTATATAAAATAAGAAAGAATTAAAAAAATAAGAGATGAAAAATTTAAGAAAATGACAAAACCAATGCCCTCTATTATGAATATTAATATTTGAAAGAAAATATTACTATGAGACCACTGAAGAATATAAAAGAGATAAAAATCTGATTAACCTACGCTTTCCTTTCATCAAGAAACGATGTCGTCCCAAGTAAAATTATTCCAACCTCAGTGCTTTCTATTTCCAGTATAAAAAGGAAAAGGACTTGATTATATTATAAACTTTAGTGTTTTATTTTTAAATTTGGAAAAAGTAATACCTAGCTAATATATAATACCTCGAAACTCGTTAGTATGTAAAAGTTTATTACATTTACATCTATGATCTATTGAGGTTTCAGTCTCTTTCAATTTTATTGGAATATTACAATATGTACTCAAAATAATCAGCACCATATATAAGGTACATACTTATTAAATTTCTCGAATAATAAAAGTAATCAGGAAAATTAACTATACCATTTAATTTCCACGACGATAACTTTGGATGCAAGAAAAACAAAAAAAGTAACAATAATTAAATATTTTGTTCACATGAGTTTGATTGCCTGCTTTTGAGCTTGTTGGGAGTTTGTCTGTACTATATCACTCGTATTAGATAATTTGGTCGGAAAATCATTTCAATAAAAAAGTGTTGATGGAATATGATTATGGTGGAAGCATCAAACCATAATATTTAATTAATTGGAAACAAGTGCAATAATCACTTTTGACTTTACTTAACCTTCTTTCAACATAAACTTAGACAAACATGTGTCACACCATATTCAATCTTTGAGTTCTAATTAATTATTCTGTCCACACGTAACTATCTAATCATGGTTTACTTACATTTAGAGCAACTTTAAATTTTTTTTATTAAGTTATATTTCATTGGATATTCATTTAAGTTTCTATTAATTTTTTACGTTCAATTGCATAGCATGCTGCATGCCTACCTCATGTGAATATTCATACACACTAACCATAAAACTCATTTCATCATTTCGGAACTATACTTGCCTCCATAGGCTCCATTGACTTATAGAACTATCAACATATATATGCAAAATCCTTTAAAAAACATATGTATGCAAAATTATAGGTGGGGAGAACTATATATAGAAAAGGGACATAAATTGGATGTAATTTATAAGAACATACAAATTAATATTAAGAAAAATTTACAATTTATGACTTCCGGAAAAAAGTAGTCCCAAGTCTACTATACAATTGGACGGTTTGAAACTTTTGTCCCACAATTTTTTGTGCCTAGCTCATTATTTGTGAAAATTAAAAATTATTATTATATAACGGATCCTAATTAATATTTTTTACTTAATATTCAAGCTCAACAAATTATATGCCCCGATAATGATATGATCATAATAATCAATTATTAATGATATATAAAAATGGAATAATTGTCAGGTATACAATGAGTCAATGACAAGTTGACCCACAGGCCACAACCTTTGACGTCGAAACAGAAGAATGTGTTCACTTAAAAATAAGAAAAAACTGAATAAAATGTCAGGAAAAACTAAAGATATACGATAAATTTAGTTTTTTTTTTTTCAAAAAATAAATAGGGCAAATCGGGAAATATGTTGAATTCCTTACTTTACACTGTGTAACTCCTTATTTTACTTTTATTTGCAGGTCGCACAGCTTCTTGATAAAAAGGAAAACAAGTACAGACATGGGCGGTTGGCATGGAGAAATCTCGCCCCACCGCGAGCACAACTGCTTGTTTGGTTCATTCTCCAAAGACGACTCAACACCAAGGATAGGATCTTTAAAATGGGCACCCCTAAGGTTGAAGACGACCGATGCAATTTCTGCAAAGATGAACAAGAGACTGTGGAACACGTTATATTTTGTTGCAGGCACTCTAGTAGTCTGTGGTATTATTGTTGCCAACAGTGGAACCTATCTATCTGTTTACCCAAAGATCCCATGGCATGTCTCAGCTCCTGGTTGGGTAATCCGTTTCGGAAGTTTGACCGAAAAATCTGGATTTCTATGTTCTACGTTATCTCGTGGTCTATTTGGGATATTCGAAACAAGGTAACCTTTCAAGAATTCAAGCCAAATTGGGAAATGGAGAAAAAACTCGTGTTCTGGCGTTTAGGAGCGTGGATAAGAGGATGGTGTCTCAATTTTCCTTTCTATCCGGGACAGTTACATGATGAGCTTTGTATTGCTCGAGGCTGGACGGAAACAAAGAGCTCAGGAAGGAACACACTCCATTGAGTAATTATTTTGTCGGATTAGAGAAGTAGCTGGTTGGCTTCATGCGGGACAGAGTGGGATCAGGAACCATGAAGAGGATTGATGCTTTGTTTCATGGTGTGTGACTTATGTTTACATGTGGTTACCTCAGAAGCAAGGTATTTGCTTGTTTCTTTTATTAGGTGTTTCTGGTGGTTTTGTTGCTGCTCTTTTCCCCGGTTTCTTTGTCTGCGGGTGATTGCACTGGGCTTGTAGCCTTTTGCTCCTCCTTCTGGTTTCTGGTTTTGTTTGGCCTGATAGCTCTTGTATGCAATCAGGTGGCCTCTTGTTTTTCTGTTTTGATCTGTGGTGTCTTGGGATGTTGCGTTGTTTGTTTTCTGACTTTCACTTTGTATTGCTCACCATCTCGTTTGGGTGGTTTGAGCTTTTTTTGCTCTTAATCAAAAAAAAAAAAAATCACACCGCTTTCTTCCCTAAATTGTAAATTCAATCTCGGAGTTCTCATGCGTCCCCCAAATCAAAATTTAAAGTAATTATTAAACTGAGTCTGTCACCGTTATTAGCTTATTAAACTTGCAGAGAAATTCAAATTTATTTGAAACTAAACTTTAGATCAAACTGTTTCTGTGCTGCCTCCATCACCACTATAATGATTAAATTAATTTTTGTATCTAATTTAAGTTAATTAATGAGATGAAACATAATTTAGTGCATAAGAATAATTTAATTATATTATGTTTGGCCAATTTAGTGCACTGGGACTCCCTTCCTGAAAAGGTTTACCTTTTCCCATCCTTTTGATAACCAACCATACATATTTTTCCACTCTTTCTCATTGATTTCAACCAAATATTTACTGCTACACTCAATCGACCGAACCCACTGTTTCGCTTTCAATATATCAATTATTATATACTATATTTTTATGAACATACTAAGCAAAGATAATCTTTTTACACATTACTTAAATTTAGTCCGAAAATATTTTTGTAACCTAAAAATTGGTCTATATATGATTTAAACATTGATAATATATTATAAAATATTTCAATAAATATTACTATACGTGTATTATTTATGATTTCAATAATTATATATAGATAATTAAGATTAAAAATGAAACATTCTTTTTGAAGAATTTAATCCTTTTGGAAATATCATAGAAAAACCGGTAATAAGTGAAGAAGCAATTTGCAGGGTTGATTTTGAGAGTTATTAAAGTGATCGTGAAAATTCATATATTTTTCCACAATTGTTAGTTGAGTGATGGATAACCCAATTAAGGCTACAAAATGAAGAAATAAGTAACATTACCCGATTGATGGGGCGGTGAATATTCAATAATAACTCAGGCATGTGGGACCATAAACCACTCATAAATTGTGGATATAGATTGGATGAACTATATATTATCTAAATGATAAATTTATAATGAATTTATTAGGAATATATAATGCATGTAATTTGATTTTCTTTTTACGGAGAAAATCTATATTAGGATGTGGTGCAAGAAATTCTTTTTTATGTAATAATAGTAATACAATGCACATAAAAAAGATAAACTACACTAGATATAAATTTCACGCGGAACAAGCTCGATTTATAAAGAATTGACAAGATTCGAATAAGTTTATCACTTAATTAGGGGATATAGGATAGAACATGGTATTCAAAAATATTGATCAAGAATTACTTAAGATTACATTAATAAGGTAACGCTCATCTTAAGTACGTCTCCGATGCAATATGATTTTTCATTTTTTTTATAAAGAATATATGTCTTTGTATATTTATATAACTACAAAAGAACTGTTCTGTCTCCTGCCACATCAAATTCTATAAAGGCATAAAGTTGCTCATGCATAACAACATAACCATCAAGTAACTAGGTGCAAAAAAAGGTGTGTATGTTTATAGCCATTCCCTTTGTTTTGACAGAAGCAGAAAGAATTTAATGGAAACCTGCATCAAAGGGATCAAGAGTCACGGCCACACGAGATGACCTAATATTGTAATACCATTTCTTATATATCTCATTTCACAATCTTTAACACATAGCACATGTACAAAACTAAATCATCTATCTACTTTGGTTGGTTTGTGTGTGATCTTGAATGAATTAAGAGAAAAACTTCGACCAACAATGATATAAATCAATAGTACAAATTTCATATCACATTTTCCTGTTAAGAGCATCAGCATTGGTATGCTCTACGCACGCCGATGCAGCCCTTAAGCACGATGCGATTACACACGAGAGCGGGCTTGAGCATGCAGTCACGCTATTAGCGTTCGACTAATCACGTGACACCCTTAATTATTTTTATAGAAAATAAAAATCATCTTTTATTTATAAAATTGTTTTTAAAAAAAATTATATTAAAATTTTCACAATAGTGTGAATTGGTAAAAGATTATATTATGTGGGATATACTTAAGTGAATCCTAAGTTGTTTTCCTAACTCATTTGCTTTGTGTAATCGAAGTGGGATAATTGAGCACATTTAGGGAGATTTTTATAAGTTGTTTTTGCACCTCATTTGTTTTATGTATTCGATGTGTCATATACTTGAACTAAAATGATTACATTTAAATTTGAACTGAAATCATAAATAAAATGGAACAAATTTACATTTAAAAAAATTAATAGCATAAAATATGTACTACTAAAAGAAATAGCTTAATCACCCCCTAATCATATAATTATTTTCACGAAAATTCAATTTGACAAGCAACTATATTTTTGGTTCTATTAATTAGTAAATTACAAACAACTTTTTTCAAGGATTTGAAAGTATATTGCGGGTACTTTCTTTGTAAACACAAAAAGGTCATTGTTAGATAAATGGAAGCTTCTCTCTTTAATTCAAACATCATTTATGATTGTAAGCATATTTTGCGGGATGAGTGGAATGAAGCTGGCACTATTCTGAGTAAATTTTACAAATTATATATAAATATTTCCTGTTTTAGCCTACATATAATATATATGGAGACTATATATACATTGTCTTATACTCTTGGATTAAAACTTGGAACCAATATATGTTGGCATTAATTATAGCTGGTGGTTCCATATTGAATTTAGATTCAGCCATCTTTTGCTTATTTTAAGATTAATTTTTGGTTGTAATAAAATAAAATATATCACAATATTTTACTAGAATTCCACATTTTTTACTAGGTATAAGTTCAGTTCGAAATTTGCATGCTGACTTGAATAGCTCGCTAAATTTAGAAGGGTTAGGGTTGAAATTTCTTATCTAAAAAAATCCCAACACGGTTATCCCATAATTCGAGTAGAGCTGACTCAAAATCAGATGAGTTGGCCCGATAGGTTAGCCCTAGGTGCAACCACTGCCTATTTTTCCGGCTTATTTGACAATTTGTTCAACAATTTAATGATAGTTTTGATAAAATTAATAACTACACAAAATAATATAAAAATAACTATCCAATTTATATTTAGTGGATATATGCATTAGATTTTACTAATATAATAATAAATAAACGAATTAGAAAATTTAGGTTCACTATAAAATATATTTTGAAATCTAAAATATGCTTTAATTTTATTGAAATGTGTTTATATTTCATTCTAAATTTACAAATTTTAAATAAGGTTTTTTAACATATTAAAATCCATCATAACTTATTCTTATATGTTAAATTGTTCAGCAATTGAAGATTAATCAAGCGTCATTCTTATCAAATGTCAATTTTCTAATTTTTATACTAATATTATATAATCATGTCTAATTTAAGTATATATTCTAAAATTCATCCAATTAAATATTATACATTCCTCACAACCATTAGAGAAATCATACATCACTCATTAGTTTTATCATTAGCTTTTAGCCCGATTAGTCCGCTGGACTAGCCCGAATCCAAATATTTAAGATTATAGTTAGAAATTTCTAATTCAATAAAATTACAGCCTAATTAGCCCATAATTCGTCAAAACCCTATAAATTAACGCGATTTACATCTCTATTTTTTACACAATCATTAAAAAATGGCAAGCAAAAGTATATATCATATAATAATAGATGTTGGTACGCGGTAAGAACTGATTCAAATTGTAAACAATTTCTGATCTGCACATTCTGTTGTTTCAAATATAGCTAAAAAGTTGTGGTGTTTTTTTATTTTTATTTATTGTAGATGGGACATGAGAAAGAAACTAGTTTATTAAATAGAAGTAATGACGTGACTTTCTTTTATGGAAAATGCTTGGCTAGAAATACATATTGTTAAAAGAGGAAAAGAAGACCATTTGAGGGAATTATTGTGCAGCCTGTACAAATTCAACTAACTGGAAATCATTACATTGTGTAATTCGTAAGTATGAAGTCCAAAAATAAGTCCACATTTTATTTCTCAGTGATACTATATTTCAACAGAGTAGAAATATATGTAAAGGATGATGTTTCTTCGATTTTTATTTTTATACTTCATTCGGCAAGAAATCAACAGAAGTTAAATTATAAATATATTAGAAAAGATAATACTAATAAAATATTACTTTATCTTCAAAAAATAAAATAAAATAAAATAAAGCATTACTCTAAATATAGAAAGTGAGACCAATTTAAATTAAACATTTCCCAAAAATATGAAAAATTATGTGCAATTATCTCATAATTTATCAAAAATTTAATTGTATATCGTGTTAGTGTTGTGTGATGCATATGACTATCCTCATCAGAAGCTAAACTTTTGAGACATGCCGAAACTTTTGAGAACATTTATGATTATTATTATTGTTGTTATTATTATTATTGTTGCTGCTGATGGTGCTGTTATTGTTGGTGGATATCAAAATATAAGTAACTGCTATCTAATAATGAAAAGCCCAACATGATTAATTAGGCTTCAATACATGGGCTTGCTGAGAGCATTATTGTCAACATTTCATAGGACCAGAGCGGGCTAATCGCTACTGGCCTAGGGCTTATAAATGAGTAATTGGACCGGACCTGGTTGCTGAGTTATCGGCCCTAACTAAGTAGCTCCACCTCAACAATAATCAATTAATCATTGATTTATATTTGCCAATGTTTTTAAAATGGATAATTATTAAACAAACAACTAATGACTTTTGTTGTATTTTGCAAATTTGACACGTCTTCTAAACTTTAGCACCACCTATTGAAGAAACACAAATTATAATAATACTAAATTATATTGTTTAAGCGCACAGTGATCAATCTAATAAACGTAAGTTCTTTCTTTTCAGATACTCGAATTAATACCTCGTTGGAGCTCTTAATTGAATTTCCACCGATGAAAGCGATTAGGGGTGACTAATCGGTTATTCGGTTATCGGTTAATCGATAACCGAGATTTACAGTTTTGGTTCGGTTATTGAATTTCGATTCGGTCGGTTATCGGTTATAACCTATAATCGATCGGTTATAACAGAAAAACTGATACAAATCGAATTAAATACTAATTGTGTTATATTTTATACAAAAAGCTCATATAGCTTAGTGGATGGAGCACTTCTTATCTATGTGGAAGTCTCATAGGTTCGATTTCCAGCGAGCTATTTTCTTCTTCGCCTATTTCACCTATTTTTCTCAACTTCTTCTTCACCTATTTTTTTAGATCAGTTTTTTTATCCATGGGCAAAATTCTTCTTCGCCTAATTGATCAGTGAGCCATGGGGAATTAGTCTATTTTTTCCACTTTCTTCTTCACCTACTTTTTTGGACAAGTTTTTTAGCCATGGGCAAAACATATTTTTGCATAAATTGGCAAAAATGGTGAAGAATAAGAACAGAATTGACCGTTATTCTGCGCCTGCTACCTGCTCTCTTCTTCTCTCTGTCCCCGCTTCAAAGGCCACACCAACAGATAATAGCCACAACAATAAGGTTACGAAATTTTCGGAGAGTTTTGAGAATGAATGGAATTATAAGCTGTAAAAAAAAGTTCATCTTTTTCCGAATAACAAACCTCCTTCATTTCAGCTTATTTTTGGTGTTTATGATTGCACGACATCGAAGATCCTGAAGACGGAAGATGGAAGCATGATGGAGCAGAAAAGTGTTGAGAGAGAAGAAAAATACCTCTTTTATCTTTGGCCCACGTCGTTCTGAAAGATGAAGCGGAGAGAGATGGTGTGGTTATAAAATACCTCTTACGTGCTGACTCTTTCTTCTTTTGTTTCTTCTTTCATCTTTGAGGCGAAGTGGAACAATAAGTTAAAGTTATTTTATAATTTTAAATCGGTTATTTTCGGTCAACCGACCAACCGATCGGTTAGTAGGCTAACCGATTCTTAATCGGTACCGGTTCTGGTTTAAAATTTGAGTTCTTAGTCGGTTAACCGACTTATCGGCTTGGTTATGAATCAAACCGACCGATTAATCACCCCTAAAAGCGATCCAACTCAACTTTCAATGTATCATCCAAAATAAATATTTTTGTAATATAATCATAAATAAAATCCATTTTTATTTCCACTATATATAGATAACAAAACTAATTTCCCCATTATTTGAATGATCAATTTATACATGCAAATTTATTGTTATTTATCTATAGATCCCAATTATGTATTTGGTCAAATATGTGTGATTTTCATCTCCACTATTATCACATCCATAACGTTTCTCTTCAAAATTTCTTTACCTCGATTGAAAAGAAAACAAATAAATGAAAGAAAAAGTTGTTTGATGTTTTATGTTGAATCCCCCCAACTAAGGTTCCAGCAACTTTTTCGATTTTGGAATCTTCCCACGTACAAATTATAAAGACAGACCAATCAAGGCTATTAGACGCTAAAATCAAGAACTATAGTCAAATTTTGGTATTTCCCACTATTTATTCAGGAGAAATTAAAACTGACGTGGCAAAATTGAATATTACATGGAAATTAAATCTATCATAATAACGTCATTTTGATATAAAAATTGGAAAAAAGAAGAAGAAAAATCTCTTCCACCACACCATTCTCTTTCTATTTCTGTTAACCGGCAGATCTCTCTCCTTCCCAACTCTCTCTGCGCTCTCTCACGCCGCACACACACACAAACTCCGTATGCCGCCGTCTTCCCCAATTCAGGCGATCGCTCGTTTTCGCTGCTAGTCCTCCATCGTCGCCCATTTCATCTGGGTTTCTCATTCTTGCCTTCTCGACACAGGAAAACCCCCAAATCACCAAAACACTCTTCTCTCAAATCACACTCTCCTCTTTTTCCCTAAATTTTCAAACGAGACATCACCATCTACTTTTGCTCACTGACTGAATTTCAACACACAAACAATTGATCAACACAAAGATCCATCTAATCTCAACCAACATTAACATCAACACAAATCACAATCATTCTTATATCCAACACAACACATCAATGAACACACAAAATGTACCAACCACCAAATTCTCTAACCACCTCCATCCAACCAAACAACACAATTAACACCCAGGCTCCAAACCCCACAAATAAAATTCCAAACGTACGTCGATAAAATTAACAAGAAAGTAATAAGGCACATTCTTAGCCAGGTTATAAAACGACAGTCTTATCAATTCCTTCAAAGTCTTCGACAACAACGAGACGAAGTCGCTCCACTAGCACATCGAGTTGGCGCCGATTGCATGGATGAGGAACAATGTGGGTTTGTTGGGCTTGTAGGTCTTTGGTCCTCGGCTGTGGACGACGGTTCCTTCGCCATTGACGTTTTCGGCTTCAAATTTGAAACATATGGAGTCTTGACAAGGAATTTTGAAGATTTTGTTGGGGTTTTAAATATTCCAATGAAGGAATCCCCTACCCGGGATCTTACTAGGTTAATATAAGAAATTCCAACAT
>JAYDZE010544038.1:0-14227 GCA_034509125.1 Monilaria moniliformis
GAGAATGTTAATGTGAATGTAGCTGCAAATTGCGGAGATGATAGCTCTAATAGTAGTAGAGCTGGATCGGATAAGATCTCGCAGAGGTTTGCGTCGCCGGGGGCGCTGAAGCAGAGGCCGGTATCAACTGGGAGGAAAGCTGTGGTGGCGGAGAGGGATCCGTCGCCGGCGGCCAAGTCAGGGAAGAGGTCCTCGTCGCCTGCTCCGTCGAAATGTGTGGTGCCGAGCCTTGTGGTGGCGAAGGAAGAAAATAGGAGAGCGTCGAGGGAGCCTGCGATAATTGTACCATCTAGGTACCGGCAGCCATCGCCAACTGCTGGGAGGCGGCAGGCGAGCCCGGTTGTGGCGAGGAGGATGTCGTTGTCTCCGGCTCGAAGGTTATCCTCCGGGGTTAGGGCCGCAGTCGACTCCTCGGGGAGGAAGAAGATGGCTAATATTGCTGCTGGAATTTCAAAGGTTTCTGAAGCGCTTGTTGGGAGTGGGAGACCTCCTAGTCGGAAAAACTGGGATGATGGACCAGCATCCGGAGGCAGCGGCTCTTCTGAACATAAAGAAAATACTCTGGCTAAGAACAAAATCGATCTGCAGGCTATCCTGAGGACACAGGTTCAATTCTGCCATTTTAGGCTCAAGAAAGTTCTTGCATTTTTGTTGAATGTGCTTTGTTTTAACTTAAGCATGAATTGTACGCTTTTGTTTCCTTTCTGAAAGAGTGATGGTGTTTTTCCTTTGCAGGCTGCTTTATCGAGGCGTCTAAGCGATGTACATGAGAAATCTGAGAGTCCGAGGGAGAAACCAAATGGCGCGGCTCCAGTGATCACCATACATGAAAAGAAATGGACTGATGGCAGTGTTTCTCTTGATGCGGTTACTTCGGGTCTTGCTAAACTTGGGAAGGTATATAATGATATGATATTTAGTACTATTATGACTTCTGTTCCTTTATGTTATTGAGAATTTAAAAATGAATCTGTTTTGTGTGTTCTCTTGGGTCAGGATGCTATGCAGAGGAGAAGAATTGCTTCAATAGCTGCTGCTGAAGCTTTAGAGGAGGCCATTGTGACTGAATCTGTTGTCAGAAACTTGAGGTATAGTTCTAATTCCAGAAAACCGGATACATTTATAGGTGATTATGTGATATTCACCATAATCATTACTTATAGTAAAAAAGAATTGTATCCCCAAGTCTTTACGAAACTTTTAGTAAAAAGGCAATCTTGAAAATATGTATTAACCTTTATGAATTGTTCAAATTGCAGCGTGTTTTCTGAACTAGTAGCAATGTCAAAGCCTGAAAATCCTCTGCCTACTATCGACCGATTCATGTCTATTTACAAGGATGCCCTGAAATCAACAGCAGATGCTGAGTTGATTTCTGGTAGCCACAGTTCATCAAGAACTACAGATGCTACCTCTACAGAGCAACCAAAACCTAGCAAGCTTTGGGTGGAAGCTGCTTTGGCCACGAACCTTGAGGTGGTCTCCCTCCTCACGAACGAAGAATTTGATGGCTTATCAGAAGTGGAACAGAGTTCAAAGAAGAGGCTCTCTATTAGTGAACCTGTCAAGAAGTTCTCACCATCAGTGGCTGGAACATGGACTCGAGGCATGGGAATGAATGAAACTGTAGAGCTTGGAAATAATTTGCAGTCTGAGATGCAAATGTGGTTCGTGAGGTTTGTTGAGGAGTCCCTTGATGCCGGTTTTCGCGTATTTGGAAAGTCTGATCCTGCAGGTGGTGGTGGAGGTCTCGACTGTGGCCCTATGGCCACGATTTTGTGTCAGCTGAAACGAGTCAACGACTGGTTGGATCTTGTAGTCTCTAGAAGGGACGGGGTGCTGATGGAGAAGGCGGAGCGGTTGAAGGGAAAGATTTATGTATTTGTCATGTCATTCCAGTAGCCTCCTTGCTGTGTTTGTTGATAATATTGGGGAAATTCTAATCTTCAAAACTTCATGCTGTCATTTTTTTGCTTTTTTTATCAGCAATTTTATTCTTTGTAAATTTGTGCATATCACAACTTCACAACTAGTTTTACCCATATATATATATATATATATATATATATATATATATATATCTCACATGGATTTTCATATTAAAAAATTATTATTAATAAATCTTAATTGTTTGAAAAATGGAAAGTTCAAACCATGAATGAAGGCATCACCGACTTTTCAATGTGACATTTTGTTTAATCAAAACTGAAATAGAGGTCAGATTATGGTTTCTACGACCATTTGAGAGAGAGCAGAATCCCAAAGGCACAATTATTACCACCAATCCACATTTGCGTGAATTCTTGAAATAAAAAAATTCACATATCCCATTTTACAATACGTTATACATCGACTAGTAATTAAAGAAGGAAAACTTTGGCATGTATATAGTGTAACAAATATTTGTCAATAACACGAGCAAACATAATTCTAGAAATATATGATGGCTTCGTCTACCAACTATATATAGCACTAGATGTATCATTTTTAAGTGAAGCGGAAATAAAAATTCTCTTCTCCACATAAAAAATATTACTTCTTACTACAATCTTTTTTCCACAAAACTTGAGTTTATACCCTATCTCACTCTAGTCCCTCTCCTACTACTAACAACCCCTATATTACACACCTCCTAGAACAAACAATATTCTTCTCCCTATATTGGGGTTGTTTTAGTTTTTAATGTTTTAGTTGATTTGTGATGCTTTGAATAGACAATAGATATGAATGAGGTTCTGTATGGTGAGATTGACTTGTCATCACATCCTTGGCCTAACATTTCGGAGAGTGCAAAGGATCTTGTCTAGAGAATGCTTGTAAGGGATCCGAGAAAACGCATAACTGCTCATCAACTTCTCTGTTTGCTTAGAAATATCAAGATTATTACAAAAAGAGTTTTGAATTGGTTGCAGCCCATCCGAGGTTGTTGAACCAGATGATGAACAAGCTCAAGATATGGCTATAAGATTACAGTGTTTTCTGTATGAGTAGTAACGCTCCTCTTTGTATGCACGTGACAGAGCTATTGGGTCAGTTAGACAAGGATTTCGATAGTAACATTGGTGCCTATGATGCATAGAGGAAACCCAAATTTCACTAACAAAACTTTCAAGAATGATCAAGGGAGGCGATGCCAGTTTTATGGTACGAATTATTTTATTTTATTTTATTTTTTTGGCAATACTTTGTAAGTTATATACAAATGGGCCAACACCATATACTTTCAGTTTAAAAAACTAGCAATGTTTTTGTCTGTTCAATTTTGTAGTGTAACTGTAGCCCTCCTAATTCTGCTTGCTAGTACATACTTTTCAAGTGAATTTTCTTTGAATTTAAGAATTAGTAATTGGGCTACAATGGGTTTTATGGAATTGGGCTATAATGGATTTTGTGAAATTGGGCCATAATGCAATGATCATCGAAAGGCGATCTTTTTCTTTTTGAGAAATTAAATTAATAGTTATTTTACTTATATGCATGCAAATTAGTACTAATTAAAGATTTCGAAAGGTGTAGGCATGGAGTTTGCCAAAATTGGGCCTAATGTTTTGCTTATCCTCATATTTGAGCATTAATCTAATGTGATTTGGGCTTGTTTAGGACTTGTTCACCAAAGTGATTAGTTCCAAATTAACATAATATTGTCATTAGGGAGCTTCACTGGTATTTTTATAATAATAATACCATATTGATCAATACACATAATAACTATGTAAATCCTCTAATTAAGTTATAATGTCTCGTTTCTTAGTTGGTACGCAACATTTCCACCTTATCTCACGAACCAATATATTCTGATTGCATTCTTTGAAGGCGTCAAGAGATAGACATCACAATTTGTGGGGATAAATATTTACTAAACACCAAGAATTTATGATGAAAGCAATAATTGTTGTTATGTACTTACTTTGTTCATGTTCATGTACTTATCTGGATTGCAAATTATTATGCAAATTAGTTGACAATTGGCGATTATAAAATACAACCAAAGAATGTGGATCATAACAGCACAAAATTGCCCAAATATGTGCAATTAATGCATAATCTCTGTGGGGTTTGTCCAAATCGCGTTTATAAATATTTTAATACATCGTAATCAACAATAATTCGTCACTCTGTATGATGATCGAAAATGGGTCCACTCCCATTTTCTTGTTTAGGACATCGTTGCTGTGTAAGAACATGGTGGAAATGAAGTAATTGTGGCAATTAATTAGGAGGAATATGAATCATATGCTCGCATATATATACATATATCCTATAGATTTTTTGGTAATACTATAATCGTTTGTGTAAATTTAGAATTTGTGTGTGACATAATTTTGATTGCTGCCTCTCTAACATCATCCATTTATATTCTTGGTCTTGTCTGTTCGGTAGAGAGGTGGGAAAAATAAGGTAGAATTATACTCCAATAAAAGTAATGTGGTTAGCATTCTTAATCACTAGTTGAAGTAGGTAAAATTTAAAATATCTGGCTTATTTTAGCAATTTTAAAGAATGAAATGCTGGATCTTCTTGCTCGGTGACAAAATTCCAAATATATATGCTATATATTTCATCTTCTATTTCATTCTTATTAGTTTCTCCATTGAATTTTCAAACTTTGGCTTAAATCACACTTACTGGCTTAACATTTTTTATAGTTAATTATATTTTTCATTACTTGAGAAGAAAATATCAAAATTGTTACTCAAAAATTGCAAATAAGAAATGCCCGAATTAGTTGAAATAATGTGACATTAATTTTTTTGGGGGTCAATTTACATGCACCACATGAAGCCCTTCCACTATGAAATATAGAATTTAGAAATGATGTCATATTAACATTACATATGCTCATCCCTTTTGTACTTGATGCATAACATAATAAATACCTATTGTTAGAAGTAACAAAATGGTCTCCAACTTGTTGACATTATGGTTAGAAGATACATCTCACATGCTAGACAACTAAAATTTGTCTCAAGAACACCCAAAATAAATAAAATGGAGAAAAACTGCACAAAGTAAGAAATCGGGAGGGGCTGAAGCCCCTATCAATTTTTTTGTCTTTTTTTTCTTTTTTAAAATTTGTGGAAATTATCAAAAATTGTCTTCAGTCCTTACCGAGCCAATGCCTTAAATACTGAAAAGTCGGAAGATGGAGGATTTTAGCCCCTACCAACATTTTTTTTTACGTCCGCCACTGTAAAATATATGATGACAATTTACTGTTTTTCAGGCTAAAGATCAATTTGGCAACAAAAGTACAACGCCAGCTAAAGAAATAAATGTTTGAGAATGTGTAAATAAATTGTGTAAGCTATTTCTAGTAAACATTAATATTTTTTGGATTGTGTGTAAATATCTGAATAAATTTAATGGGATTAACGCCGCCGATCGTATAGCATAAGATCAGCTTACCATAGGTAAAGTGGGACTTTTTCAATAGTCCAAAAAGCAATGATCTTATTGATATAATCGTTTTAGATTAATTCTTTGGTAGGCTATGTACAAGATTTCTTTCCAAATTTTACTCTCTTTTGTTTTACTTGACAGAAAGGGAATGGAGCTTAATCCATAAACGTTTCTGTTTATAGAGAAAAACTTTACTGCTTGATATTTCCGAAGAAATATCCAAATTTTACTCTAAATCACGAATATTTTACTGTTTCAGAAACATAACAAGTATTACTATATTTACTTGGTACATGTAGCTCCAGGTAATCAGGAGACATAATCCACATGATTTCGTCTGAATTAATTGTTAATTACTCATGTTTAGCACCTTGTGAACATTAATCATTACTAATTTGTACCAAGTTAAGTTAGGTTAAGCGTTACTTCAATTATTATGAAAATGAGTCGTGGGGCATAATTAAGACAATTAATCGAAAAGTTGAGACCTAACAACTAATTAAGACAACTTGAATCTCGCTGTTCTAATTAAGAAATTGCTTTTCTCATCAACCTAAGTATTGTCATGTTACGAATTTATGGAGTGTACACACACACACACACTCTCTTAATACATTCTAAGTGTTTATGTCTTTTTCTTTGAGGGTTTTCTATTATAACTTAATTAGTATTATTTGTGCAAGAACTAAAAAGTCAATTAAGTTTTTTTTTTTTTTTTTTTGTATAGATGCTAACTAACTTTTTAATGTATGCTATATTTTCCAGGAAAATAACGTGTATACTATTTCAATCTATTACTATTATATAAATGTGTAATTTCATTTACAAATTTTAATAATACCCCATAATATTATTGCTTCTATATATAAATTTTATTTTATTTAATATGTGATAGAAATCCTTTTATATATGTTTTAAAATTTTGACAAAAGTTATCAAGTTTCGGGAGATATATATCATTAAATTCATAATCTAATTACAGCTAATAAACTAATTAGTAAATTTGTCAAAAAATACTAATTAATACATAAGGTTCACACATACAAAATTAGGTGGGGCTCATTAGACACATAGGTTAAGTCATTATTTTTTCCTTACGTTATTTATAAATTTCATAATAATTTTTTTCAAATTCTAACACCTGCAACAAAACTGGGCCTAAAATTTTCTACGAAAAAAAATTAAAAAAAATCAAATTTATAGTAAGTGGGTTACAAATCCGGGTGAGAAAAACAAGAGGTAGCTCTTTTGCCACTAGACCAAGAACTTTTATATGCAAAAAAAATACAATAGTTTATATAACAATACATAATAAAAAAAACCACACGCCCAACACGTGTAACGCACTCACGCTTTCATTAGTTGAGAGGCGCAAGTGTACCTCATGAGCGCGTGGTGGCATTTAAGGCTGAAGAGCCGCGGCCAAGGCTCGAGCCTCGGCTCGCAACTCTACAACGGCAGGCATGGGACGACATTTAAGGGTGGTTCGAACTCCACATTATTAATTTGAGAGAAAACATTTCAACAACTAAGTTGTTTTTCACCGCGTTACCAACTTGTACACAAGGCTAGGGTTACCGTGCTTTTCATCAGCCTTGAACCATCTCTACTAATCAGCACTTACAACTCGAACATCACTAAAATAAAAAAGTTAATTTGCTACAAAATTAATAGTAGGCATTTAACGATTAATGAAGAAGAAAAGAAAATCCAAAGGGTCGATAATTAGATAATAAAATAATGATAATTCCACTTGTACAAGGCATGCAAGGCAAGGCAAAGCCAAAGCCAGGTTTGAATACAACGTACCACCCGCAAAACCCCGTACCCCGCGGCTCGAAATACAATTATACTCCAGCGGTTTGACTCTCCGATCAACGGCTGGAGTTCATCTGCGAGGAGCCTTCTCAGCCGCTCGATCGTCTCCGCCAACCAGCATGTTTTGACAACTCACGATCGACGGTTGGTGGTTACAGGTCACTGTGGGGCCAATCACGTCGAGCCACGTCGGCCACCTCCTTAATCATCAGCCCCCCACGTTCTCCCAGCCCCCCTTCCGTTGTACAGTTATTTCCGCTCGGTTTTGTATGACGATTTTGCCCTTTCTTCCCCAATGACGATTTTGCCCTTGTATTTGCCTTTATTGAATAAAAAAGGAGAAAATTTTGGCCTGTTCGTCTATATTAATAATCTAGACTGAAAGCTGCGAGCAATTTAAAAAAATACTTTCGTATATTAAAATTAAAGGAATAGGTCCAACTTTACTCTATCAACATCAACTAGAGAATATCCAAATATTATTCAGTGGAACTTCAAAAGTATGTAATTAGTTGTTTGATTTTGGTATTTGCTCAACAAGTCTGTCCAAAAAACAAATCAAAGAGCAATATCTTACATAATTAAGTCAAAAGAGGAACAAACTAAATCACTTATTAGTTTGAGCAATTACCTATCGTAAAATATAACTAAATAAATGGATAAACAATTAGAATAGACAAATATAAATAAAACAAATGAAGTGGAATAAAAAAGTGACGAAACATAAAAGGTTTAGTATTTTTCTTTTTCTCTTTTGTTACCATACATCATTCTTCTATTTCCGTTTTTACCCTTTTAAATATTTGTATCTCACTAAGTTTAGTAGCATGAAAATAATTCCTTTTGCCTTTTAATTTCAAAAGTTTTCATAGTTTAGTTGATTTCGAAATAAGTGTAGGCACATTTCCGACCCATTCATATTAAATTTGAGAATTATAGCTTCTAAAGTTATTATAGAATAAGCATGATAAAAATACCATGTATGTACGCTCGAGTCTGCTCAATAAAAAATAAAAAATAAATAAAATAAAATAAAAAACCGCCGAAAAACAGGTTGGACTAGTGTTGGTGTGGAATAGTGGCAGTTATTAACGAAGTGGCAGTTTAGTCATTGCATCATACTTATCCATTTTTGTCCCTCTTCATAAGTTCTCCAATCAAATTACTCAGACAACCCCTCTCCCCGTTTCTCACTTGTGTCGAAACGTACATTCATTCCACTCCACTTTTTTTAAGAACATATACAAGAAACCACCCGTTAGATTCCACATTCCAATTCCAAGGTAATCCTCTTGTTATAACTCATCCCTTTTTTCTGCATTTCATTTTAATCATCTTTAAACAATCCACCGTGATCATTCATCACTGTTCTTTCTGATCTTTCTGCAATTCTCTTGTCTGAAACTTGAATTTAGTAGTATGTTTCTTGATTTCCTTTCTAGTACGCACTGATTTGGTCCGCTCAGGATTTACTGTGTGTAAGAAGTGAAGGGGGGCTCCATGAAATAGACTCATAATTGAATTTTAATTTTGATTTTCTGATTTGTTTAAGGAATCTTCGTTTGTGGAATGGAGTCCGAAAATGGGGTTTCTGTTGAAGATGAAAAAAGATTAGTTCTTGATAACTCTAATAGTGAAGGTTCAAGTGTGGATGTGAACAAGGAGAATATGATCAGTGGTGAAAATGAAGTGTGCAAAGATCAGATAAAAGACAAGGAAGGCCTTAGTTCATCTGGGCCCCAACTCGAAGCATCTGCAGCTGTATCAAAGACTACCAAAACCTCTAACGCTAAGAATTCTAATGGGAGTTCCAAAACAACTAGTAAATTGGCCAAGAATCAATCTGATTCCAAAGGATCAGTGGCCTTTGGCCGCAGTAGGAAGCCAAGCTTGTCACAGTCTCTGTCATTTCCAGCCAGAGGCCGTCACTCTGATCCGATGAAAAGAAGCATTGAGGTGCATCCGGCTAAGCCAGAGATGGTGCAACCTCGAAGAAATGGTTTGAAAGATAATGAGGCAAAGGTTGCTAGTGGGTTGAGTGTTAAAGGTGTGGTGAGGCCAGAAAAGGTGGCTGGTGGTAGACGTGCAACTTTAACTTCGTTACCTAGTGAATCTGTGGTGAGGTTCTTTTTGCTCTTTCAGTCTTACATTGCTGTGTGTTTGGTGTTTTGTGCTTAGTGTTTTGATTGGTGGTCTGAATCCAGTCAGGGAAGCAGTTGTCTGGTGATGGAAGTGAAACGAAGACTGAAAATGACGCGTATGTTATTTGTTGCTTATTCTTGCTGCCTATGGTTTTAGCACATTGATTGCTCAATGTCTTGCCTATGTTTCTGCATTGTTGAGTGTGTTTTAGTTGGTGATGCAGATTGGTTGAGAAGAGTTTGGTGCCTAGCAACGACATGTTGCCTGTAAGGGAGGAGGAGGATGCTCGTTCTACTACATCATCGTACTAATCATATATCTTAGGCTTTTTATAATGTTTTTTTAACTTCATCTTGTCCTATGTTTGTTCTGGTTTGTGTTGAAACTGAATGTTCATGAAATTTTTGTACCTTTGAACAGAACTCTTACTCCTCGGACACAGCAGAGGATGAATGTCTTAGCCTTCTCGTTCAGGTTGGAAGAGCGTGCTGAGAAGCGGAAAGAGGTAGAAACTAGAAGCTCTGAATGCATCATATGTTGATTGATTTTTGTCTAGTTTACTAAAATTTTCTGTGTCTTGGTATGATGGATATCTATGCCATCGTCAGTTCTACTCGAAGATGGAAGAGAAAATACACGCCAAGGAAGTCGAAAAGAGTACTTTGCAAGCACAATCAATGGTACTACTACTGTCTCTACTTATCAAATTTTGGAACCTGAGAATTTGGTTGTTTCGATTTGGTCACTCTCTTTTCTCGTCTTGTATTTGGTATCAGGAAAGCCAAGAGGCAGAGATAAAGCAACTGAGAAAGAGGTTGACGTTCAAAGCTACGCCTATGCCAAGTTTCTACAAGGAGCCTCCACCAAAAAACGAACTCAAGAAGGTAAATTACATGAATTTTGGTGGCTTATTGTGTGATGAAAATCCATTGAGATATTATGAACATGCTTTTAATGAAGATATTAACCTTGTTTCTTCAAGATACAGAACTTCTTTAATGATGTGTTTTATTACATAGCATGTTTCTACCTCAATAAAGTTTACCTTCTTCTAGACAGCCACTATCATGATGAATCTTGCTCATGCATTATTAGTAACTAAAACCCTTGCATTTCTATACATAGATACCAACCACACGTCCGATATCTCCAAAGCTTGGAAGGAACAAAGGTGCTGCTGTCCCCGCGTCTGCCAACTCCCTTGAAAATGGTGGCAGTTCTCCGAGGTCTCCCAAGATCAACAGTGATAAAGGAACTGCTGCTTCAAAGAAGCCAACGAGAAGCTCCCTTTCCAAGCCTAAAACTCAAAATTCTCGCACAACTACAAAAGTGAAGAATGTGGAGACGGAGGACCAAAACAGTGCACATAAAGAGAAAATTGAGGATTCTTCTCAGTGCAACGGATTTTCTGAGGCGGCGCCTGGTGATGTCAGCGTCAAAGGTTGAATGAGGTAATCAATCACCTTTGCATGCCAAATTCCAAGCTGTGTAAAACTCCATTTTGCTGTGAATACAGTTGTTGTATGTTGGAAATTTGAATCAAGTGTATCTGTTCAATGTGGTTGCTGTTAAAGTTGTGTATTATGTATCATAGTTCAACGAGGAAGTAATACGTTGTACGACTACAGTAGATGTAGGGATGCATCTACCGTAGTTGTCTGTAACTTCTCTTCTTCTATATATATATATATATATATTTGGAAGGCTCATATTCATGTGTTGTTGATGGCCTCTTCTCATTTGGTGGAAATTTGTATGTACATTTTTTCAACATATAGTGTTTCATTTTTCTTGTTCCATGTCATTGCTTTTTTTGTTTGATCTACTTTTGCCTTAGTGGCATATGGTTATTGGTCGAGACCATTTAGTGATATACGAGATTCTCTGTTAACTGTCTTACATCTTTGACAAAGGGAGATAAGGAAAGTTCAAATTTGGAAAGGCTAAATAGTAAGTTTTTAGCAAGGGTTACTCATGTTTAATTGCCTGGCATGCTCATGTTTATCTACATACGTATATACTGTAAACGCGCATCAGATTCATAGGTTATGAAAATTATTAACCTCTCTCTCTCCTCTCCCTCTCCTCTCCCTCTCTCTCTCTCTCTCTCTGTCATCTATATATATGTCTGCATTAATGTTACGTACGACCACAGCGTGGAAATATCTTATAATCTGGGAAGTATCTGTATAAATATGGCGCACGTTTAAGAAATTTGAGACTCTGGAATAGTCAAGATCTTAATCTCTTTTAGACTTTTACTACTATTTAAAAGGGGGGGGGGAGGGGAGACGAGATCCCCTATATATTCCACATTTTTTCAATAACTCCAACAAAAATTTAATTTCAATAACTATTTTCACAAAAATAAAAATAAATCCTAATTAAAGTTCATTAACTAAACACTAAAATCTTAAAAAACTCTAAATCATAATTATGAAACAATCAACTTTAATAATAAATTGATGACTAAAATGTGAGATTCAGATTTGAAAATCAATTATTAAGTCCAATTTGGAAATAATCAGCCCTAATTAATAGTGGTTAACTAAAATCGACTTAGATGGTTGTTAGAACTTAGATGCTACATTGTTCCACGCCTTTGATTTAAATATTTCTCGTGTTAGGCACCACTCTGTGTAGGTGCATGCCTCATTCTTTATTTATTTGAATAAAAGCACATAACCACATAATTTCTTTTTGTATTATATACTAGACTCATTTATCCAAACTATTCTCATAGTATTTTGCGATGAAAAATAATTTCATTAACATGACATGTTCAGAAAAGACAGTCAACATTGTGCTGAAATGACTTGTCATCTTTGCCCAAAATAATAAGAGGAACTCAAAATGAAAAAATAAAAAAATGGTAGCCTGTGACTACACAAGACTCAATTTGGTGGGCACATGAAAATTAATTATAAAATGCGAAATTTGGAGTTTATGCAGAGGCCAATTGATGAATGAAAGTCAATGAGTTTTATTAGTCCCTACCAACTTGTAATTCCATGTGACACAACTTGTGACACTGTCTCAAACCAACATAATTCATAAGGTATTGTTAATCACTTTTGAGTATTCATTTTATAATATCATATTAACTTTTCTAATAACATCATATCATTATATATAAGTGCTAAAGAGTTTGTATCAAACTCAAAACTTTTGGCACCCACCTTTGGACTTGAGACATGATTAACTATGTCATAATTGAAGGGTTATGTATTAATCATAGGCAATGGTTCAACTAGCTTTGGTATTAAGGGCAGCCCTCAATTTTGAAAGAAAAGGGAATAGGGACATTCCAACATCCAATTAGAGCAATTTCTATTTATAGTAGAATTGTAATTCTTCACATATGTGAGGAGCGAATCAAATCAACTTATAATATTGTACAATAATGAAATTTAGCCATTTTGCTAGTAACATCCCTGATATAAACTAATATATCCTATTCTGATATTTTATTTTATTTTATTTTATTTTATTTTATTTTATTTTTTACTTGGGGGTCAGGAATATTTTCAATTTTAACTAGCTCTGATATTTTTTATATCTCCAGTTTTCTGTCACAAACTTGGCACACTTTGAAATTCACAAATTTGACAAAATCAAAATTATAGAATCATGAATTTTGACCTTATAGCCAATTTCCCACTATTTAAGCTTGAATTTAGGTTTCATATTGGCCTTGAGATGCGCGGAGAGGATTATGGGCGACGATTTAAGGATTTTTTTTGGTTGAGCGTCGGAAAAGTCAATGTGGGAATTGGAGAATTGAATCAACGCTTTATTGGTGGTCTAATAGCGGATGTATGGCGGCGATTGAGAAATAGAGAGAGATGGAGAAATGAGATCTAGCGGAAATGAAGAATTGTTGGCGGAGAGGAAATATATTAAACTGCGGTAAAGAACTGAGGTTGTAATTAGAGGAAAGAACAAAGATTAAAGGTCGTGGCTCCGATGAAGCAATAGAGAGGAGAAGATGAATCATATTATTTTTTAATATATTGACTTGCTACTTCAACTTTATTTTGTCACGTCAGGTTTCCGACTTGCCACCTCATAATTCGACTTCCTAAGTCAATTTCGATTTTGGGAAAATTCTAAATTGTGGAAAATTTGCTACAAGATCAAAGTTAATAATTTGTTTTGCCAACTTTTAACTTCGTGTGGAATACCAGATTCCGGTAAAAACTCTTGATTTAAACAATGTTGTTTTTATAGATTAACTTGCTACTTCAGTTTAAATTTTGTCACGTCAGATTCCGACTTACCGCGTAGTTTCGATTATGCCGGAATCCTAAATCGTATGAAATTTGCTGCAAGGTCAAAATTCATAATTAGTACGACCAAGTTTTACGTTTGTGCAAAATAACATATTTCGACCAAAATTCATGATTTTAGGGACTCATATCCCTTATTTTATTAGTCCACGTTGCTTGTGTTGAAAATAAAGTTGGGGACAGTGAAAATTAAAATAAGCTTCATTTGCAAAGTTATATTAGACTAAACGCAATGACTAAAAGTTAAAAAAAAAAAACGATAAATAAAAAAGTCACAAGACTTGAATTGGGGGCAAATCATACGAAAAAAAGACAAAAATAACCCGTCACGATAGCAGCAATGTATATTCTTCAAAAGATTGTATATTTGTTGAAATACACTGTCGGTGGGCAAACTTACATACAAATTAAAGAAATTGGATACTCTAATTACAGTATTTATACCCAAATAACAGACAACAAAAAAAACCAAGAAAAAATAAAAATAAAAAATTCTCCTGCGGGGTTCGGAAGAACAAACAATTAACACAACCATGTCCTGTCTCTCACCCCTTTATGTTGTTGTCAACCTAAGAATC
>JAYDZE010544049.1:0-14227 GCA_034509125.1 Monilaria moniliformis
TCGGTTTTTCGGATAATTCGGTTCGGTTCGGTTTTAATTTTTAAAAAAATTCGGTTTTTCGGTTCGGTTCGGTTCGGCTCACCCCTACTTTTCTTAGCTAATGTTGTAAATTGTACGAATTACATAAGTCATGTTTTTGTGTGTCAATATTTGAAAGTCGTGTTACAAATTTGTATATATATAAAAGTGATGTTATTATATATAAACCCTATATATAAGTGTTCGTTTGTACTATTGTTTACCGACATCCTTCTTGTTCATCAATAATGGGCAGCCGAATTAGATAAACTTGCCGGTTATTTAATTAATCACACTTATATGCGTTGGTGATTATTTTGTTGAGTGATTTTGTTCTTATATTATTTGTTTCTATGAGACACTAATACGCGACATTTAATCACAACATGGTAGCACATCCTACAATTTAAATTATATTCCTCCAATCGACGACAAAATAGTCTCATTTGTGGATGACGCGAGTTTTAATGTACAATTGGTAAAATAAGAGAGAATGAGAAAAATGGTTGAATAGAGAAAAAATGATTGATAAAGTAAGAGAGAGTGAGAAAAAGTGGTTGGATGTGCATAAGTATTGTGTTATCAGAAACTTTCCATAAATAATATGTGACTATTTTTGGTAGACGAACCAAAATAAAAAAAACAAAATATTTTTCGTGGACGGAAAGAGTATTAATATTAATGCAATAGTGAATGTGTGATCCACTCTTTGTTGTATAAATTAAATTACATGCACCTTCTCTTATCATTCTAAACGAACATCAGACAACACAACATAACTCGTGTATGAAATATAATACAAAATTAATAACAGCGTTTAATTAGGTTATCAATAAATCGGGCTCAAGCCGAATGCCGCCGAGAATCACGCCGCCTTTCCACCAGTCAGTCTCCACTTCAAACATCCCAACCTCCGCGGTCATGGAGCTGCCATCTCCGACAACATTAAACTTTCCGACACATATCTTGTGCCACGTCATCGGCTTCTCCCGATACTGCTGCAGGTTCACTTCCACCTCACTCTCACTGCCTCCTTGAAACTTCACCTTGAATTTGATCGGCGCGTGGCTCCACCCGAAGGCATCCTCGGTGAACTTCATCACGTAATAAACTTTGTACGATTTGGGCACAACGCTAAACGTCACAAGATGGAACTTCCCCGTCACTTGGAGCCAGTTCACCTGTTGTAGCGCCGCGCCTTCTTCAAATCCGGCTAGCCTAGTTATGTATATATCATTCAAAACATGCTACTCAAAGACTCAACTCAGACAAAAACCAACAGAAAAACTGATGTCTCACGTAGACTCTGTCTCACAGAGTTTGACCCGTTCCCAGTATCGACGATCGTTGCCCCACGTGATGTTGAGGGCTTGAACCGGGATACTGAACGATCCATGGCTATCCGGACCTCTCACATTCGACGGATCCTGCAGCAAATAATCATAACTTGCACATACATAACTATTTGAATTATTTATGAGGGATTTGCTCTAGGAGAGAGAATGGACTTACTCCTATCCAGTGAGGATTAGATTGGACATTCCCAGCTGGCTGATCATCCATGGAATTGTTGTCTCAATTTGGTAAATTGCATCCAAATATTTATATAGTGGGAGAGAAAATTGAAAAAGTATCTAAAGCCAAACATGCGAAACACATGTCACGAATAAAGATAAAACAAATTATGCAAGTGAAGCCCTTTATAGATTCGAGTGTTTGAGATGTGAATAACACGATATACATATAATCAAATTATAATATTAGGAAAATGAAAATTTAAATTTCATGAATTTGTGTTCAAGAATGGTATAATACATATAGAGGACGATTTGAAGTTGAAATAGGGGATCTTATCGTATGAATCTTTTTTATTTTGCACCCAAAATTATATTCGATTTATCGTGGACAAATAATTATAAAGTGGAGGTTCTTATCTTTTTCTTTTTCTCCTTCCAATGATATATAATAGTTCACTTCTAGAGTAAAGTGGGATTCCATTTTAAAGAATTCCTACCTTTCCACAGTATTCTTCTTTCATTTTCCAGTTTCTTGAATCTATTCTTTTCCTTATACATATATATGATATATACTTCAGTATCTCTTTCAAAGCTTATGTCACGAGATCAACCTAAAATATGTAGTTAGATATAATTCGCAAGTCGTGACTTTTCAAATCAATTACGACCACACCTACTTCACTCACTAGACCTTGTTATGATCTAACCATGTCTCACTATTTAATATTATGTAATGTAAAAAAAATTATGATAAATTTTGATAAAATAGTATGGTCATGGAATAATTAGTCCTAACAACAAATTACTAACTAAAGATTTGGTATTAGAAGTAACTATATACAGTAACATGATGCAGTAAATCCTAATTAACAATTTCAGAATTCAACTCAAACACATATAAAATATGAAAGTGGATCACTAAAAAAATGGGAAATAGGATTTTATTAATCTAGCTAGTAGTTATAATTTATTAATGAATTCAGTGCATTCAAATTATTAAGCATATGTTGATAAAATAATCACATAATTTCTTGTATAAAAGCATTATGAATCTTCAGGCCTCCCTTCCACTTGCCACGCCAAACTTCATACAAACCAAAATAAACCATTGAATTCTCCTTGCATTTGCATCTTCATCTGTCTTTGCAATATTGTTTTGATCAATCTTGGCCTTGATATCGTATTCGTCGCTATCTTTTGGGGTGTTGAGGGTGAACTTGTGCGCTTTGAATTTGCTGGTTTTCCCTCTCTTCGCCAAAATATAAACCGGAGAACCGCTCCACCTGCTCGAATGCATCGGCCGTAAATGATATCCGGAACCCGACTACGTACTCCTTATCCGGTTTGGTTTTGCTCACGCACCCCGTCACCTCTAGCCATGACACCTGATACAGCTCTGCTGGTCTAAATATGGGAAAAATAAGAAAAGATGTAAATTTTATAACTTTTTAGTGGTCCCCCACATTTTTATCCTATATTTTCTTGAGGAAAAAATATGGAAAAATATCATCACATCACTATTTCATAATAATATTATCATGAATTAGAGCAAAAAATGTGGGTAAATGGGATGTTTGGGAAAAGAATTCATTATGCCTAGGGAAAATTATTATCTATCCTACAAAACATGTGAAAAGAAGGAAAAATGAGCGAAAATATATGTATTCCACTATTTTCATCAAAGAGAGCACACTCTTAATGAAAACACTAGTAGGGTTTTTTTAAATTTCATCAACACTAGGGTTTTGTGGGAAACCAAAACCCTTATTTATATATACATATATATGTACTCACCCATCTGGCACGTTCCAGTATCGATTGTCTTTCCCCAAAACGATGCTAAGGTCTTTGGGTTTGGTTTCCATCCTTTTCTGCTCATGCTGGAGAGAGAGAGAGAGAGAGAGAGAGAGAGAGAGAGAGAGATGTTAATTATAGTGTAAAAGTTGAAGGAAGAAGATGAATATGCCTTGTAACAAATTAACCTCCATGGTGCGGATTAGAGGTAGACATATTTCAGAAATTGAACTCGACTAGTGAGAGTTTGAAGCAATGCAGGGACTAATGGATTTAATGAGTTAATATATATATTCCATGGATATTAAAGTTTATGTGATGAGAATATGTATATGTTGTGTGAAATTGGGTATGTGTGTGTGTGTAGAGAAAATGTGTAGTTGTTCGCATAAGAATATGTTATGATTGTAGCTCAAGGCCAAAAGGAACAAAGTGTTTGGGAATATATATATAGGAAAAGAATGCTAATGCCGAGTGAATCTTGATTTTGCAAGAGATTGTCGAGATTAACGGTTTGGATCCTCTTTTCTAACATTTTTGTGTCCTCGCCCATTAAGTTATATATATTGTCTGCATTTTATTTACTAATATACGTACGTCATGTGAGTATATTAGTTCATTTATGATGTCATCTATGATAATAAAATTAAAGATAAGGTATCATACGAAAATGTATCATCCCAATGTTTCAATATTCCATGATTTTCATTGTAGATTCAATGTCTCATGACTTAGAACTTAAATGTTTTTTACTTTGTGGATATATACAGAAAAGTCACTTTTACATTCGAAATATAGAGATTATATTAATAATCTAATTAAATACTTCAAGCACAAAAAAAAATCCTTACTTTAATTAAAATTCACATGGTAAATTGAAACGTGTAAAATTCATATTATAACATATCGTAGCTGGTTTGATACTAGTCGACAAGCCGTCTTAGCTCAGCTGGTAGAGCGCGTGGCTTTTAACCACGTGGTCGTGGGTTCGATTCCCACAGACGGCGGTTTTTTTATATATCAAATATTCCGTTCATTTTGATTTTCCCGTTAATCTGTTATCCATTCTCAGTGGTTGAGCTTCACACTTTCCATTTCCATGGCGCTTCAATCCTATCGTTTCCATTTTGCCACCCGCTTTTCTCCGCCTCACATTCCGTCCAACAAATTATACGCCGCTCAAGCGCCACCGCCACCACCTGCAGCGAGAAGAAGAGCTTTCTCACTCTTCACAATTACCACGTTTTTCTCGTTCTCCAATTCAAATATTGCTAGTTGGTCCAAACCCGAGCTTTCAGACTTCTTCGAGCTTCCAAACTCCGGCGGCGTCAAGTTCCTCGACCTCCGGATGGGTGACAACGCCGGAGAAACTCCATCCTCCGGCGATACGGTATCATTCTCTATTTTAAATATCAATTTGTCCGCAATTTCGTTTGGAATTGGATGGATTGAATCGGTGTTGGTTGTGATTTGGGGAAAAGGTGGTGATTCATTACTATGGAAGATTGGCGGCGAAGCAAGGATGGCGATTCGATTCGACTTACGATCATAAAGATGAGAATGGAGATCCCCTTCCTTTTCAATTTGTTCTTGCTTCTGGAAAGGTTATATTTCATGTACTGCTGTCTGAGATATTTGAATTTTGTTTTAGGCTAAATTAGAAGATGATACAGATCAACTACTTGAATGTGAGAAGGAATATGTATATATATAAATATATTGATTTGATTTACTGCAAATAGTCTTCGATCTCCTATTTTGGGTAATTGATGGTGTTATTTCATATATGTCGAAATAAGAGATGAAATACTATTTTGAAAACGAGGATCGTGTTTCTCTTTGAAATGTCTTTGTCATGATTCAACAATCACAGTGAAAGAACTGAGAAATTTTGTGAAATTTATAGGCAAAAGGGGGGGAATTTTGTATGTTGAAGATAGATACATTAATAACTTGTCTCCTCTTGGCTCTTGTAGTGATTGTTCTGTTCTATCTTTGCATCAACTTCAATGTGAAGTAATCACAGATCTTTCACTTTGACCCATCTGAACTAATGTAGGTCATATCTGGTATTGAATCAGCTGTGAGATCAATGAAAGTAGGTGGCATTCGCCGTGTCATTATCCCTCCATCACAAGGATATCAGAATACATCTCAAGAACCCATCCCACCTAATGTAAGTCATCTCTTTAATCAGTCTGTGTTCATGTTTTTGTTGTAGTATCTGACGCTCATCTTTTCTAGTCAGACAGCAACCAATCTCCTGCAAGTTTGGTTCAATTAGAAAGAGGGATGAGAAAAAAAATGTGGGAATTGCTAAAGGAAAAATATAATGTATTTCTCATTGAAAAAGTTTTGAACATTGGTGTATTGTATTTGCTCCTATGAATTCTTAGTTGGTTCTTGGTTTGCAGTATTTTGATAGACAGAGATTATTCACTACTATATTCAATCCAACTCGTCTAGCCAATGGTGAAGGCTCAACCTTGGGGACACTCGTATTTGATATCGAGCTGGTCAGTGTGAGGCATCAATGAATTTCTTCTATCCTCCTCATCTCCACAGCATACACAAGGAATTCTGGATGTGGTTTTGCTCTACTTGACGACTTTCTGAATCCGCGTTATCAATAAGAGATGCGAAAATTGTATAGTTCTTTGCAGTGGATTCTCAGACAGCTACTCTTGATTATACTTGTTTTTCAGGAGCAGTCTGCTAGAGTGAATATGTGATTTTCTGTGATTTGAATTGTCTGATGCTACTATACATAAAGTGTACTGGATACTGATCTAGTGAAATGCAAAGCACATCTAAGTTGACTTTGCATGAGAGCTCCTCTTTGTGCTGTGTACCCGATGATTGACCAGGTAACTAAGGTGTTGAGCTTTCGACGTCGGAAAGGTACAACTACATGACTTGCTGGTGAAGATGAGGGGATTGATGTTTGAACAAACACTCACCATCAATGCAGAGTGAGTCTAGCTAACACTCCTTTATTACCTTATATAGAAATAAATGATTTCTACAGTTTGATATCAAGAAATATTTTCTCTCTATATGAAGCACAGCCGGGAGAAGAACCGAAGTTTCCTTTCTTCACCGTAACTCTACTCTCCCTATATGGAGAAAAACCAGAAAACTAGTCTGCAACCGAGCTCCTCCGCTGATTGTGTTCAGAATGGGGGAGAACAACAGTGCAACGCTGATCTACACAATGGTGGCTCGTGGAACGCCGCCAATAGTACTGGCAGAGTACTAAAATGTAAGCTTTGGATTTCTATTATTTTTTATTTTATTTCACGAGATCCTGCAATCTCCAGCAACTCTCATATACTTCTACATTTGTTGAGATGTTTTATTCTAACTTTTACAATACAATTTGTTATATGTGAAGAGTTTATGGAGTAATATTTAAGGGTTAAAGTGATTGTAAATTCATAAAATTATTAGATAATTTTGATTTTTTCCGTAATTTTTAAAATTGGTGTGTAAATATATAAACTTTAATGTGTTTTGGAATTTCTCCCGAATTCAAATTTCAGGTGGATAAAAATTGATGTGGCATTGGAAATAGATAATGTGTACAATAGAGCATGATGATGTAAGTCAAGTTCAAATTCATTTAATAAGATTAATTGATTGTAAATCCACCAAAATAGTAATTTCACTGTGACACCTCTATAATTTGGTCAATAAATTAAGTGTACAACTATTAGCCTCCACTTAAAGTTAGCAGCCCCATCTAGATAAACTACATTATTATTAATTAAATGAGACATATCATCACAATCAAGTTTGGTTTCTTTATTTAAATTTTCTCTCATCAATTTAAACTTTAATTTGTTGTTGCTTCAATCCACGTTTCACACTTGTGTTTTCTTGCTTTTCACAATCCGCTAAGACAACTTTTGCCTTTATACGACGATTGGAAATTTTAGTCAAAATCGAAAGGGAAAGGTGGTTCAATAAATATAATTCTTTTTTGTATCTAGGATAAAATATATTTATTTTATTTCGACACACTCCCGACAATGGCGTCAAAAGTCCTCGGCCAATTTTAAATTTCGATATTGAGTAGATGTCGAAATCTCATCTCGAATTTGTACTGAAAATTAAAATTGATGAACTTACTACAAATCGAAAGTTGGGATATTATTGAAATATTTTGACGATTTGATATA
This sequence comes from Monilaria moniliformis, assembly GCA_034509125.1. Classification (NCBI taxonomy): domain Eukaryota; kingdom Viridiplantae; phylum Streptophyta; class Magnoliopsida; order Caryophyllales; family Aizoaceae; genus Monilaria; species Monilaria moniliformis. The sequence continues at coordinate 7,511 of JAYDZE010544049.1, forward strand.
ATTTGCTATAAGATCAAAGATTGAGATTATATGTAAACTGTAAAATTTACTTTTTTTTTTATAGAATATTGTTACATATCAATTCCATAATTCATAGGCTATCTGTTGAATTAAAATTAGCCGGCACAAAATGTATAGTATCAAGATTTAGCAGCACTTTCATTGATGTCATCATAATTATATATAATTTCAATATTGCATAATTGCACTAGTGTTTAAATTGAAAGTAGGCATGATACATCATCAAATCAAACAAGATACTAGAAAATCCCTCAATAAAGTTAAAAGTTAAAGTTAATGGAATCGATTTTTTTATTTTCCATAAATTTGAACCGTTTCACATAAGGGTATATACATTGAAACTCGAATCTTTTATCTTTTCCCTATAAAGTATAAGCACCCAACTTGGTGTAATATATAATGGGTGTAATCACATTCGAACTATTTGTTATTGCAAAACTAAGACCAAATATTATCCGCCGGATTTAAAGATCTAATGGGTTGTCAATATGCCACATGGCAATATTATTTTAATTATTAATAGCGATAAGGACATTTATGTAATTGTCAATTTAATCAGTTATGGTAAGTAACGTTTTTTTGGAATAATAGTTGTATGTATCCTAACGTGGAATATGGTTAGGTTTTAGATAGATTTACTTCATATAAATGAGATATTTTTCATAAAAGATGGATGCAGTTAATTTATAGGACTTGAAAGTTATTTTTGCTTTCGTTTATCATACCAAATTTTTATCATCATATGTCATGTTTATTTATGCATATTGAGTACGGTAATGTTGCATAGCATGTACTGTAATGATGCAATCAGTAATATATAATAATATTTTATTATTGTTTATGACGTTCGACAGTTGTTTTGATAGATGTAAGCATGTTGTTAAAAACTACATCAAATAATGATCATCGAATTTCATTTTAATGATATTGTTCCAGTAGTTATGATGATTAACATTAACAAGTAATCTTAATCATAGTAATACAGAATAATGATGAAGCATGGGAGAGATAATAATATAATGAATTTTTCATAATGATACATTTTATATTTTTGTATTCATTTATGATGTATATTCATTATAATATTATGAGAAATTTTCGAAACAATTAATATGGATAGATTTAGTAAAATTAATGACTCCACAAGATAATTAATTAATTCTATAATATATTTAAAGAAAAGGAAAATAAAGATTGGCAAAAGGAGACTAGCTCTTGATTCCAAATAATGTTTTGACGTGATTATTACTAGCACTAAATACTATACTATTAAAGTAGTTATCTCAATCAATAAAGTTGAGCGGCCACATTGTGGCGACCCACACGAGAGTATAATAATTAATGTATACGACAAAACAATAATACATTAATATTCATTTACATAGCAGTCATTTTCCCACCAATTTTAGAGAAAGATTATAAATTTAATTTCATTAGTGAACCAATTTTAAATAAATCGATCTGATTTCTTAAAAAAAAATATGTGGACAGTCATAATGTGGCTATTTAGCATCACTCTATCTTAATATTGTTATAATATATAATATGCTCTCGCCATTCGGAAATTCTTAAAAAATGTAGAACAATAAGTGTGCGTTTGATAAGGTAGATGAAAGAGATATATTCTGCAACTTTGTATTTGAATATTTAAAACCTTCAATGCTAAGCTAATGTTAATTTTAGGCTTATCAGACCTATCAAACGGGTACTCAATGTTATCCCAACCTCGATCTAGTTTCTTTTCGTAATGGTGAATGATCAGAAGTTTCCTTTTTCTGATAAGTTAATGATATGATTAATCCATCACAACTGAATTAATTATTAATACAAGAAAAAATTGGGCCAACTATTCTTGTTATATATGGAATTGTTTGAGCATAAAACTGCAGGCGTTGGCATTAATTTATTATAATGTATATTAATTATTTATAATAGGTGAAGCATGCACACGAAGGAAGATGGTGATAAAATAATATTTTGTGGGTCCATCTTTCCTAATCACTAATTAAAGAGATTAATTATATTATATAAATGTTTATCTTTATATAAATGGATCGTTGCACGTAGTGGGACTTCTAGTGGACAACCATAAATCTATGTTCAGAAATTTGGACCAATCAACAAATTTTTAAGTTATAATGTAATATCAAATAGCTAATAAAGTAATAAATAATAGAAAAGTGGTTCATGAACTCATAGATGCATAATATATGGTGCAAAACATGTTATACATATAGATACATGTTATTCGTAAGCATTGTCGGCGTGTAGTTCACCGTCAATATTTTCCTTTTCTTTTATAATTTATTTTTTTATAACACAAAAATTGTAACTGTATTCGTCAAATATATATAAAAGCCCTAATTAATAGACTAGACTTTTAACTTTTATGTAAGTTATAAATTTAATAATCATGATCATAATATTTAATATATATAAGAGAAAAAATAAAATAAAAAAGAAAACAAAGATAAATGCCAAAATATACGATTCATCATTAATGTTCATGGAATATGCTTACAAGTGGTGGGAGGTATGTTGATTTTCATATATAATATTATATTTAATACTTTTTAAGCATATATGTATATAGAGAGAGTAGTGATCATATCCGAACTATTTCTTATTGCAGAACTAAGAATTAATCCGGAACATCCATTTTTTAGATCTAACGCTTGATTTATATGCCACGTGTCACATGGAAATATATTAAAAAAATCGAAAAGGGTACAAATGTAATTTTGGCAAAAGCAACAGATTAATGATAGGGTGTATTAGGGTGAGACTACACATTTAATGCATAACTAAAAACAAATCTAATCCATTTAATTTAAAATGGATAGTTAAAATGACGTCCTTATAAAATAGGGATTACATCCTACTGCGGTTTTGATCATTTACTATACTACCCTTTATTCATTATATTAATTATAAAATAAATACATGTCTCATATTATTAGTCATTAGATCTATTAATCATGCGATTATTATTTAGTCTCTGTTATGCAATAAGAATTGGTTCAAATTTAATTACACTTCCATATATATATATATATTCCAAATCATATCTGTATTTGAGTTTGTTACGACGGATTTATTTGTTGAAAAGTTTGATGGAAACGATGGGGTGGCATGTGACATTAGAAAGCAAACAAAAATCAAGTATAGATTGTTATCAAATGTGAACAAGTGGGGTATATTATTATTTCCAATGTCCAATATTATTAGTTGTCGTTTGATGAATTCTATTTTAAACAATAGTCATTTATATATTAATGTAACGTTTGGTCTCATGCAATCGGTGTTAAGTTTTGGTTCATATGCTTATTAGATCCACAATGTTGGTAAATTAAATCGAAATCACTCTCAATGATATATTTTAATCTCATTAGAACTACTATACATATATGATTTCTATACTTTTTCATAATCTAAAGTAACCGATTTAATGTTATTTTTGTTAAAATATATATATATTTACTATATAAATTCAACATGCGTTGTATTTAATTTCACTACTCACCTATCCCAACCTAAAATAATAATAATAATAATAATAATAATTTATTCGGTTTATTATCACTTTTTATCTCAATCTTTTACATTTTTTTCCGACTATATCACAATTTTTAAAATTTATCAAACTTATTCGAATCTCTGTAATACTACACATATTAATTCTATCATAATAGTAAACATTTCGAAACTCAAAATCGAATGGAAGTTTCGAATCCCTTCGCCCAAGTTTTCGATTTTGGCGTGAAACGCCCTGTGATGAATTAAGTCGGCCAATAAATTGACGAACAATCCATAACCATAAATTTAAAAATTCATCCTTGGATTTTAAGTCCCATATCAATATTAATACTAATACACATAAAAAAAACGTATGAATAAACGATCAATTCCATCGTGTTAATCACAAACCAGAAGAAAATAACCTCCATCAATTACATAATCATCGCAAGCAAACGCGATTAAGAGCATCCGCATCAACGTGCTTAATTCGTTGAGCACGCCAATGCAGCCCTTGAGGACGGGTCCGCCAACACGTCAGGCTGTGCTTGAGCACGCGAGCTCACTTGGCCAATCATAGGGCACCTTGTGACATTCTTTAATTTTTTCCAATTTGCAAATCGGATTAAAAAAAAAAAAAAAACTAAAATCAATTTTCTATTTTTTTTTTATATATTTTTTGGGATGTACTTAACTAAATCCTATAAGGTTTTTATAAGTTGTCATCCCATCTCATTTGCTTTGTGTATTCGATGTGAGATACTTTAGCACATTGATGGAGGTTTTTATAAGTTGTTTTCCCACGTCATTTGCTTTGTGTATTTGATGTGGGATATACTTGAACTACATTTACATTTTACATTTTCGTCTTTACTTATTTATATTCTGATTAAATTTTTTCTTTAATCTGATATATTTAATTAATATCAATGAAAATACAAAGAAAAACAGCATAAAAATCGGTACATTAAATCTCTACATAAAAATTACCATTCTAATATAATTATGTGATTTTTTATTTCAATTATGTAGTTTTCTTATTTCAATTATGTAATTTTAAGTTTTTTTAACGAAATTAGTAATTTCTGTTTATTCATACATTATTTTGATTTGAATATTTTATTATGAGAAAATAATATAAAAAAATATGAATGGGTCCCATAGATAATATAAGTGTTAAATGAGATAATACTTACAATATGTGTTGAAAATGATAGTGAATGATTAAAGAAATAGTGCTTAAGAATTTGTATCTCCTAATAAACCCTCAAATCACATAGCGTACCACATCGGCAAGCTGTGCACCAGCGCAGTAGGCAACATATCCTCGATTCACGCAGTGTTATGGGTGGGTCGGTAAGGTAATACCGTATCGAAACCGCCATCGTATACCGTATCGAAAATGCCGGTATGAGTAAATATCATACAATTACCTTACCAAATTTTTCGGTATACCGAATTTTGGTATACTGAAATTTCGGTATGAAGAATTTTCAATATCGTTATTGTACTGTGTTTTCGGTATTTCGTACCAAGATCCAGTATACCGTGATTACGGCATACCGAATTTCGATACGACATTCCGTTATAACGAAATACATTTCATACCAAAATTGTATAATATTATAAATATTTATTAATACTATAAATAATATACGGTATGATAAGAGAATACAATATATACCGTATTATCGGTATATGCTGTTTACCATTTTATCGGTATATATCGTATTTTATAGTATATATTGAATTTTTGGTATATCGCGGTATACTGAAATTCATACTGTTATCGTAACGTATTCTTACGATACGGTATCATAACTTAGCGAAATTTACGGTATACCGAAATTTCAATATTTTCATTATTTTTTTCAGTATGACAAGTTCGATATAACAATATTTTTATATTTTTACCCTGCACTACACAGTGGTTTGTCCGTACCCGACAAAAACGGAACAACCTATGAAAAATCCAAAAATAACCTACAACAAAATTATCGGACTGTACCTGATTCGCACGTCTCGCACGTGCTCTCTGCGGGCTCCACCCTCCCCACATAATTATCCATAAAGATCTCCGCGACTTGACCGCCAACTGCTCTCTGCGTACGTGCCAGTGCCCGATTCTGTACCTGCAAGTGCAACGTGGCCAAGGCCCACCGCGTCAGTAACTCACAGCCACGTCCCCAGCCATCTCCTATAGTAATTTTTCCCCATTCCCCAAACTATCTCTCGTACCTTTCATTTTCTTGAAGTATGGGCCGAAATATTTAATGCGTGATTTAGATTATTCATCATATCAATTTATTCATCGTCGCTCATAGCCTCAACTCATAATATTAATAGGAATTTGGAAACTAAAATTAGTAATCAAAAAAAAAAGTTGAGTTTGAAGGGAAAAGCCCGTTTATCCATCATTGCCGGCAACAGCAGGCTCCGGCGGCAAGCAGTCTTCAGCAGAAAAGAGACGAGGATGGGATGGAGAAGCAAGACGAAGCCACCATCCGATGGCCCCGCGCCAGATCCTCACCGTCCCAACTAAATAAGATCAAGCAGATTGTCTCAAGTTATATTATACTCCTTCCGTTCGCGATAAACCGACTTATTTTGACTCGTTGCGGATTTTAAGAAATTGTTTGACTTTGTTAATAAATATGAATGCAAGTGGGTGGAAAAAGTTAGTAGAATATGGATCTCACTTTTAAATATTAGTTTTATAATAGAATATGAGTGTAATGAGTTAATGGAGGGTGGGACCTATTTATAAAAAATAGTAAAAGTGAAATGAGACATTTTATTGCGGACGTCCATTTATAGTAAAATGAGACATTTTATCGCGTACGGAGGGAGTATTAGATATTGTTAGGTTACTAGTTTTGCCTCCAATGATTTTGCAGGAACGTTGTTGCTACACGAGCCCGTTGGTGGTATATTTATATATGGACCTTTCGATCTTTGTATAATATGAGAAGCAATTTTTCTAATGACAGAAACTTTGGTGAGTCAGAGCGCACCATAAGCTGTTTATTTTATTAGGATGATTATAAGGTAATTAGAGTGATTAGATAATAATAATTAGTTAAGTAATAATTAACTTGCAGAGTGATAATTAAAGAGCGGTTCTCACTGCGTGCACAGGAGAATGTCGCTTTTATTATAATATGAGAATTATAATATTGT
>JAYDZE010544060.1:0-14225 GCA_034509125.1 Monilaria moniliformis
CATAGTAAAACAATCAAGTGTCTACGGTCTGACCGTGGAGGCGAATATCTTAGCAATGAGTTTTTGGACTACTTGTCGAAAGTGGGATTCCAATCCCAGTTAACCTCGCCTGGCACACCTTAGCAGAACGGCGTGGCTGAAAGGAGAAATCGAACACTCCTAGACATGGTTCGATATGATGAGTTATGCTCAGCTTCCTATTTCGTTTTGTGGATATGCGCTGGAAACAGCAACCTACATGCTAAATAACCTACCATCAAAATCATTTACAACAACACCACATGAGTTGTGGACTGGACGTAAGCTTAGTCTAGCACATCTCAGAGTGTAGGGTTGTCCAGCACATGTGTTGGAGAAAGATCCAAGTAAATTGTAATCTAGAACTGCGGTATGTTTATTTGTAGGATATCCCAAGGGAACGAAAGGTTATGAATTCTATAGTTTTCGAGATAAAAATGTATTCATTAGCACGAATGCAGAATTCTTAGAAGAAGACTATGTAAAGAATCATAATTCCAGTAGTGAGGTTGCTCTTGATGAACTAAGAGAAACCACACACCAATAACTCAAGAATAAACAACAAATACACCTACAACATCAACTTCTGTACCTCAAATTGTAGTGCCTTGACGTAGTGAGAGGGTTACTAGAGAACCCGAAAGATTCATTTGTCTAGGAGAGTCTTCTGACTCAGTTCTTGACCTAGATGAATCCGATCCCTGGAACTACAAAGAAGCAGTAGAGGATTCAGAGATGAAGGATATGGGAGAAGCAAGACACATTCTTGGGATCAAGGTCATCCGAGATCGCCAGAAAAGAATGTTGTGCTTATCTCAAGAATCCTACATTGATATTATGGTTAAACGTTTTAACATGCATAATTCCAAGAAAGGGTTCTTACCTTTTCGGCATGGAATTATCTTATCACAAGATATGTGTCCAAAGACATAAAGTGAGATAGAAGAGATGAGACGAGTTCTATATGCTTTGGCAGTTGGAAGTCTCATGTATGCTATGCTTTGCACAAGGCCTGATATTTGCTTTTCCGTTGGTATGGTGGCAAGATATCAGTCCAACCCAGGCCAAGGACACTGGACTGCAGTAAAGAATATACTCAAGTACATGAAGAGGACTAAAGAGTATATGCTAGTTTACCGGCATCCAAGCTGTGTCCTTTGGGTTATATCGATTCAGATTTTCAATTTGATCGGGACTCGAAGAAATCTACCTCAGGCTATGTGTTCACCTTCGTAGGTGAAGCCATTACATGGAGGAGTGTGCAACAGATATGTATCGCGGACTCCACCATGGAAGCTGAATACATAGCTGCTTCAGAAGCTGCAAAAGTAGTTGTTTGGCTCAGAAGCTTCCTTATGGAACTAATTGTGATTACGAGTATGCCAAAGAGCATCACAATTTATTGTGATAACTTAGGAGCTGTGGCAAGCTCAAAGGAACCACGGGCCCACAAGGCCAGTAAACACATAGAGAGGAAGTATCATATCATAAGGGATATAGTGCGGAGATGAGACATTGAGGTGACCAAGATCACATCAGAGGACAACCTGGCAGATCCTTTTACTAAGAGCCTACCCAGCACGACGTTTACTCGTCATGTGGAAGCGATGGGAGTTAGATGTATCGATCACGTAGACCTGTTTTCAGTATAAGTGGGAGAATAAGCAGTGTGTGTATACTCGAAAGCTTGTTTTGAGTATAAGTGGGAGATTATTAGGGTATATACTGAAAAGCAAGCTTTTGAGCTGCTTTGCATTTTTAAAACCTTATTTCCCAAATTTATGAGAAGATTATTATTTTGTCACATTATTTTGCTTTTCGTATAATTTTTTATATATAAATCATTATGATTAAGCAAATGGTCTAAGGCTTTTGCATTATCGACTGAGTGGTGATCAGGTTATCACTGAAGGTTGCTCAGTCGGTCTCTTGCAAAAGAAAAATAAGTTTCACAACCTAGATAGACTTTGACCATCTATCGTGAAAGATTGCAGTGTCAGACCAAAATGTTTACTAATCCTGGTAAACAAATGACATTGGTCTGGTATAGCACTGAAAGGATTCACAAGAGATAAATCTTTCTTGTTGATTACTGAAAGACGAGATCTCGGTGATATTTATTTCTTAATCTTTGTATATAACATTGAGGATACATTATTGATTATGCATTGCTTTGACTTATCAATAGGTGGGCTTTTCGTAGCCCAAAAATCCTGATATCTTGGGCACTGGTAATTAATAACTAAGAGGTGCTAGGATTGTTATTACATTTGAAACGTGTCCCGGGAGAGTCTGGGTTGATAATATCCCCAAGAGGAGTTCAATAAAAGGTTTTATTATACAAAAGCACGGCTGGCTTGGAATTTATTCCAAAGTATAATAAATAAAGAATTTTGAACTGGAGCTCTCTTTGGTAAAAGATATTAATTAATTAAAACCAGAAACAAGTTTAAATTAATTAATGGATATTAAAATCTTAAACACGGGAAATAAAATAATTAAAAAGGAAGCCCGAATTCTCCGTAATTTGGATTTGGACGGGTAAGTCAATATTAACTTCGATAGTGGTACAAAATAATATTCTGTTGGGCTTATATTAAATTGGGGGCTCAATTTAATTATGTGAAGCCCAGCAGGGAGGCCCAGTCCAAATTTTCTTGGATCCCTAATCTGGCCCATGATGACTCTATAAATAAGAGAAAGGAATGAAGAGAAATCACTCTTGCCAAAAACCTAGCAGCTATTTTCTAAAATCACAGTGCACACACATACATTTTTCGAAAATTGCTAGGGTTCCAAACCTAGTTCTTTCTCTCTTCATTCTCTTTCAAGTCCTAAAGTTTGATAGGATTGTCCCATTACAATATTCAAACTTAATAGTCGGAAACAGATTAGAACTTCCGGTGTAAGAGAATCTAAGACTCTACACGTGGAGAAGGAGCAAGCCATCTTCAAATCTTTGGAGATTCAAAAGATGATTTACTTAAACCAACTAGAAAAGCATGTTTAGGATTTATTTTTCCTTGAATAACATGCAAACTTGCGTTCTAGAATTAAGTAGGAAGAATTATTTGCTTAAAAGAATTTCTTATATTATCCTAGTAGATCCCTATTAGGGGATTCCTTCATTAAAATATTTAAAACCCCAACAATTTCCATGAAAAGAATGCTATGTATAGTATTAGGAAATTTTTATTTATATACTCGACAACTAAAAATAATTACAGTAATAAAAATAATAATTTCTATAAAGGAGAGAGAACGTAGGTTTACTTGGTCCACCCTATCATACACCCTCATAAATGGAGCGTGTCCTCCACAAGTTTATCACGTACAACGTACACACACAACCAGCACTAGTTGCTCTTTCGATTATCCATGGCGTCTCTCTTCTGCAGCACTTATGCTGGCCTTTCTTACGGCGGATTCGCAGCATCTACCGCCGCCTCGAAGCCGCGGCGGCGGATGGTGGCGGTAAGGGCTGAGGCGATCAACCCGGACATCCGTAAGACCGAGGAGAAAGTGGTTGATTCGGTGCTTCTCACCGAAATCGCCAAGCCTGTCACTGCTTACTGCAGGTTTAATTTCATCCAGAGCATTATATATATATATATGTATGTATATATGTATATGTATGTATTTATTTCATGTAATTACTCTGTCAGGTTATTTTCATTTCATACTGGATTTTATCATTTAGATATTATTTTATTGAAATGTGGTAGGTGGTTTGAACTTTCAGTTGTGAGTGGATTTAATACTGTTTGTGATCTATGCGTTGTTGTAAAGTTCTCTTTTGTTGTTTTTAGCTCTGAAATTAGTGTAGCTTTTGGCAATCTGTTTTTGGTAATTTCTATTCAGCATGTAGAAGGGCTTCGACATAATATTGTAATGATTAAATTATTTTTTATTTTAGATTTATGGTTCATAAATAGAAGATTGTTTGAGAAAATTCAGGATTTAGTAGAATATATTGTGGATTGCAAATCTATGATAACGAGCTCAATTTTTTTGGGGCAGTTGCCTTTGATAATTGGCTGAAACATTTGTTGTTTGTCTTTTTTTTTCTTAAGTTGTGGGAGGGGAGAGTAATGTGGACTGAAGCCCAGACTCTGAGTCATTTCAAATCTCATAAGATCAGAAATATTAAAATAAGTTTCCATTTCCAAAAGAAAATCAAAGAACAAATAAGATAAGTTCATATGCAAGAACCAAACATATGTGTAGGGAGAAATGAAGTCCATCATCATCATTCAATATTTCATAATATGGGGTTGTTTTGTAATGTAAGCAGATAGTAGTTTCTCTATATAAAGTAACCATTATAGCAAAAGAATTTGAGTCCATCCATATAAGGATATGTTATTCTTCAAGGTGCATTTTCAACCTGTTGTAATTAACTGAAGAATATGGTTTGAACCTTTTGTGATCCAAGTTTAAGCAAATAGACGTTGTACATGGTGCAGGTGTTGGAGGTCAGGGACGTTTCCTTTGTGTGATGGGAGTCATATGAAGCATAACAAGGCCAGTGGAGATAACGTTGGGCCGTTGCTCTTGAAGAAGCAGTAAAATTATACAGCTTACTGCATTCATGTGTATCTTGGAAATGGTCTGTGTGGAGAGGACTTCGGTTTAGTTGAAACCAAGTTACTACTCGAATGGTCTCTTTTCTTGTTTGGGAGTAAAACATGAGAATATCCCCCCATTCTGTTCCTGGCTTTTGTTTCAGTTTGATGATCACAAATTTGAGTATTTATGTAATAAAAACTCATGAGGAACTCCCTCAACACCAGACTTCGTAGCAGAGCATATAAGCATCGGATAAATCCATGATGTTTTCTCACTGCTTCATATCCAATAATATTGTACCAATATTAGGTGAAATGAGGTTTAGTTTTTCGATCAGTACAAGATTGGTCAGTTGCAGAGTTTCTTGGATACATATGTAGAATGTTAGTTACATGAGAATTGATTTATGCTTTTGCGAATATAAGTGTTCGGTTAACATAAAAATCTAGTACTCTAAATCTAATTATAAATTGTAGAATTTGATGAAGTTTGATCGATCTGAGAAACAATCTCACCAGTTAATCTGGATCGTTGGTCCTTAGTTTTTGTAAGATGTTTCTTCAATCTAACACTGGGAATCAATTTATAGTAATGCCTCGCGGACCAAGATCGCTGAGGAATATGAAGTACTTAGTTGGAATTCTAAGTCTAATTAATTATATGTTGAATTCCTTCTAAGTCTAATTAATTATATGTATATACAAAGTTTATATCAGTTTTGATTGTTAACCAAAATTATTATTTTTGGCCACAAAATATACAAATTTTCAATTTTTTGATATTTGGCCTGAATTTGAATTTCGGCTACAATTAATCATATGTGCTCAGTGGAATTTAATGACGCAACGTTTCGTATGTGAAGTGGCAATCTACGTGGCAATTAGGATATCACGACGCTATATTGTTTTGAATATAAAAGAATGAACATTCAATCTGCAAATCATGATTCAATTCAATATGGTGTTGTTTTTAGCTGAATCACAACGTAGATTGTTAATTCACGTACGACACGTCATGCCATTAAATTCTGGTGTCCACGTAGGATTAATTGTGGCCATAATTTAAATTCCGACCAAATTCTAAAAAATTGAAAGTTTGTGTATTTTTTGGTCAAAAAGTAGTTTTAGTAAAAAAATCAAATACAGACACTTAACCTTACAAGAAAGATGTTGGCTACTCTCTCGATATTTTCTACCCAACGGACTATGCTTACTAGATTGGCAATTGATGCAAACAAGGGAAACGAAGCCAGGTTATATTTCTACAAGGCGGTCGGGTGGCGGTAGGTTTCCTTTGGGGCATACGCTTGGACTTTCCAAGGGGAGATCTCCCACATGATTCCGCCCTGGCTTCCTCAAGTAGTCGCATTTTCTAGGGCCTGATCTAACGGACCAGCTTGTCTCCCATGTCTACGCCTAGATACGAGTTTTTGTATGATTTAGTTCTAAGCCTTGGACTATTGATATGAAAATGACTCTATCTTTCTTATTAGGCTGACCTGTTGTACCCAATTAATTTAATTAATTGAGTTTATACAAAATTTACACATTTACAATATCTCATTAATTCTTGTAAATAACGAATACAAAAACTGAGTTTATTTGCAATATATAAGCCTCATATAGATGGATGTTTACTACAAGCCTTCCATACCTTATTTTGCTTCTGCACATTGCAAAGCTGATACTCAAGTTAGACATATATAAGTTCTGGTAATCAGTCACTTATTTGGACCAATCGAATTAGATACACCCTAAGAATTGTTTTATTGTGGTTTTTGTTGGAAAATTTTCAGGATTCAGTTGCTGGTTTTGGTGGTGCAGTAGTATCTTCTATCTTGCAAGAGAAGACCCTGCAATATCTGACCAAGTGATAAACATATAAAGAGAATATTATGGGCTCTGACAAGCAGAACTCTGGTTAAATTAGGACTATATTTATACGTATCCATATCCACATGAACATTCACGGCATGCTGTCATTGCTGTTTTCATAGGTTGCCTATTTTTCATATCATCGGATAACATGCACACTCTTGTTCAGAAGTTAGCAATATTAAGTGGTGGTCTATGTAAGTGTGCCTGCTGGAGTTCTTCTATTTCTTCTCTTCCCCTTTTATAGGCAAAACGATCAAACCAAGTTATTCAAACTTCAGTCGCTGGTATGTTCCATTCTCAATAGATTTCATCAATTTCTTTTTTCTATCTATATTAACTGCTTCAGAAGAAATGGGTCATAAGATTAGGATAGTGGGCTTCAGTAATTGAGTGTTTCCCCTTTCAGGTATATAGCATGGATACTGGTGGCTGCTTTATATCATCTTCCTAGTTTTCAATCGACGGGAGTTGATATGAGGATGAATCTTTCTTTGTTTTTAACCAACTACTTATCTTCCATCTTATTTCTTCTTGTATTTCACATTATATTCACTGGCCTCTGGTATATTGGCCTTGTTGCTCGGGTGGCTGGAAGAAGACCTGCAATTCTGACAATCCTTCAAAATTGTGCTGTAAGTCGTGAAATAGTATACTGGGAAAAGTCAAACTTCCTTGTTTCTTATTGTTTCCATCATCGTTGTGTAGGTTATAAGTGTAGCATGTTGTGTATTTTATAGCCACTGTGCCAATCGTGCTAATATGAGAGAAAAGCATTTGAGAGAAGGAATTCTGGCTGGTTTACACTGTGGAACAAGGAAGAGAGGAATTCATGGCTTGCAAAATTTGTTCGCATGAATGAGTTCAAAGATCAAGTTTGTAAATCATGGTTTGCTCCAGTTGGTTCTGCTAATGATTATCCATTTTTATCAAAATGGGTCATTTATGGAGAGGTATGGTCTCTGGCTTCCAGCAGCCATTGTTTTTATATTGACATGGCAAATTATCTTATGCTTTTGTTGCATGTTTTCAGCTGACTTGTAGTGGTGGCTCGTGCGCAGAATCACCGGCTGAAATTTCACCTATATATTCATTGTGGGCCACTTTTTTTAGGGCTATACATTGCAAATTATGTCGTGGAGAGATCAACAGGGTGAGAGTTAACAAGACACTATCTGTTGTACTTCAGATTTTGTTTTCTATTTCCTTTTATGTAATGCATTCTGCCTTTATTTGAGCTTAGTTCAGTGTTGAGTTTACTGGACAAATCATGAGGCCTGTTGGTTAAAGTAATCAGAGAATTCTGTTACATTCATTTATTTAAGTTGCCTGCTTCGACTGTAACAGTGAGTGGCGGAACAATGGTTAATGGAATAGTCTTTTGATTATTGATCATCTGGCCATTAGTAAATTTGTTTAGCCATTTCTTACAATTCAATTAAATCATGAGGTTGCATGTCCTTCAAACATTGAGAAAAGTGTGTGTTTTCAGATGTTGTCATCCTCATTTCTTAGTCCTTATTCTAATCGGTGATGTTTATTGATATCTAACTCCAACAGTTGGGCTCTTACTCACCCTGTATTCCAAAAAGAATCTGAGAAGTTGAAAAAGAAGCAAATGAAGCCTGATTTTCTGGATATGGTTCCTTGGTACTCAGGGTATAGGCTTACACACTCATGGTGGAACCTCCAATCATATTATCTGGTGGAACCTCCAATCATTTTAATCTTTCTTCTGATATGATTTAGGACATCTGCTGATTTATTTAAGACAGTTTTTGACCTGCTGGTATCAGTTACTGTGTTTGTTGGGCGTTTTGACATGCGTATGATGCAGGTACATTGACCATTCTAATTTCTTTATTCCTTTCTTTTGGTCCCCATTACTTTTCACACAGCTAATTTAATGAAATTGCTCCTTCAAACCTGTTTCAAGTTTGATCATGTATCTTTCAAATTTTTGTTTCTCGTGCTCCATTCTTGTAAGTAAGATACTTGCTTTTACTTGTTATACTGGTGTCACTACCGTATTTTATCATGAAATCTGCAATAGCTATTCGATTTTAGTGTGTGATTTCATACTGTGCAATTTTCAAATATTAGGCTGCAATGAGCAAGGTTGAAGATGCAGCTAAGCAAGATGACCTTTTATATGACCAATTCAGTGAACACGATGAGTTGTGGTTTGATTTTATGGCTGATACTGGTGATGGCGGCAATTCTTCTTATAGTGTGGCACGGCTTCTTGCTCAGCCTTCTCTTAGGGTTCAAAGTAATGGTTCCCCGATTATTTTGCCACGAAGCAACTTGCTCCTTATTGGGGGTGATCTTGCGTAAGATCAATGAGTTCTCTTTCTGCTATTAATTTTCTAGGACTCTAGTGAGGACTGGGACTGTTGAAAGTTCTTTTGCATTGCTATATATGGTAGGGTTAAATACTGAGTAGGATGTCAAATTTGGATTTCAGGTATCCTAATCCATCTGCGTTTACGTATGAGAGACGATTTTTTCGTCCCTTTGAATATGCTCTTCAGCCTCCTCTGTGGTATAAGGAGGAGCATATAGCTGCAAATAAACCAGAATTGCCTTGTGGGATGTCATTATTGAAGGAGTATGATGGGCCTCAGTGCTTTGTTATACCTGGAAATCATGGTTGGCTTTAGTTTCTGTTGATTGCCTAGAGTTGAACTCTAGTAAATCAGCATTTGGTTCTATCACTAAGTGCTACTTTGACTTCTTTATTTAAGTTTTGATCTTTTTACTGGCTAATCTAGATATGGTATGGCGTCTTCTTCTCATTTACAGATTGGTTTGATGGGCTTCAAACATTTATGCGGTATATTTGTCATAAGAGTTGGTTAGGCGGATGGTTTATGCCCCAAAAGAAAAGCTATTTTGCCCTTCAGCTGCCAAAAGGATGGTGGGTCTTTGGCCTTGACCTTGCTCTTCATTCTGATATTGATGTCTACCAATTCAAGTTCTTTTCAGAACTGATTAAAGAAAAGGTATTATTTCTTAATATTTAGCTTTTGTGGCAAGTGCTTCTGTTATAATATTCATTCCTCTTTTATTTGTTTATGTTTGTGCTCGTGCTTTCTCATGTAAGCTAGGGGTTTGTGAGATATTTATATTTTCTTATAATTAGGAAAAATATATGATAGTTAACACAAGACACAGAGGCTCGATGCTTAACATATTAGCAAAAAATAGGGAGAAAGCTCATTTATTGACATGATATGTGTTGTTAACTCATGGCTGTCGTTGGAGATCGACAAACATGATTCTTTTATTTTTACAAACCCTTACTTCAGTTTGGCAAATCTCGTCTTCTCATAGTTATCTATGTTTCAGCTCTTTTTTTACCTTGCATTTTATTTTATCGTGCAACTTGATGCAAGTATTTCTTCACAGGTGGGGGGTTGTGATTCAGTTATCATCATGACTCATGAGCCTAATTGGTTACTCGATTGGTACTGGGATGATGTCACTGGGAAGAACGTTTCACACTTGATACGTGACCATTTAAGAGGGAGGTGCAAACTACGAGTGGCTGGGGACTTGCATCATTACATGCGCCATTCTCATGCTCCCTCAGAGAAGCCCGCATATGTACAGCATTTGCTTGTTAATGGTTGCGGTGGAGCATTTTTGCACCCGACTCACGTTTTCAGTAATTTTGATAATTTATATGAAGCTTCTTATGAAAGCAAGGCAGCTTATCCATCTTTTGAAGACTCAAGCAGGGTAATCTACAATTTTATGATTGATGCATCTACTTGTCAAATGCTAATTTTCTAATGATATGTTTATAATCTTGGTGCAGATTGCTTTAGGAAACATATTGAAGTTTAGGAAGAAAAATTGGCAGTTTGACTTCATAGGCGGCATTATATACTTTCTGCTAGCCTTTTCCATGTTTCCACAGGTAAATATTTTGCTGGTTATTGCCACTGAATACCTTGATTCAGTAGTCAAGAAGCGAGGCATCCTAACTGCTTTTACTATCAAGTTTAAACTTTACAATTCACAGGAAGATGACTAATCGCCTTCCCCCTTATTCTAGTGTAAGCTGGATCACATCTTACAGGATGATACGTTTTCTGGTCACCTGAAGAGCTTCTTCGGATCAGTATGGGATGCTTTCCTCTATATGCTTGGACACTCATATGTATCTTTGGCTGGTGCTTTCTTTTTGTTGGTCACTGCTGTCACGTTTTTGCCTTCAAAGCTTTCCCGCAAGAGAAAATTTACCATAGGCATTCTCCATTTTTCTGCACACCTTTCCGCTGCTTTGATTCTCATGCTGCTTTTGGAATTGGGTATCGAGACTTGCATCAGGCATAAATTGTTGGCAACTTCAGGTGAATGTCCTGTTAGTTGGGATACTATATGTTTTGAAGTAGTAAAAGAAATAGCTGATGTTTTGTGGGTTTATCTCTTAAATTTTGATTTCAGGCTACCATACCCTGTATGAATGGTATCGATCCGTGGAAAGCGAACATTTTCCTGACCCATCTGGCCTACGACCACGTATTGAGCAATGGACACTCGGCCTTTATCCAGCATGCATTAAATATCTGATGTCGGCATTTGATGTCCCTGAGGTGAATAATACAGTATACTACTTTCTTCATCTTACGAGCCTTTCCCTTCCATCTTTGTTTCAACATTGTTTTTCAGGTGATGGCTGTCACCAGGAACAATATCTGCAAGAACGGGATGGAGTCACTTTCTCGGGGAGGGGCCGCGATATATTATGCTTCAGTCTTCCTTTACTACTGGGTCTTCTCAACTCCCATCGTTTCATTGATTTTTGGAAGCTACCTATATATCTGCATCAATTGGCTTCACATACACTTTGACGAGGCTTTCTCTTCACTCCGCATTGCTAACTACAAGTCGTTTACTCGGTTCCATATTAACTTAAAAGGCGATCTTGAGGTTTTCACCCTTGCTGTGGATAAGGTGAGAAACAATGCTTCGTTTTTCTTCTTTCGTTGCCATCATTGTGTGCTAAGGTTGATCCGTCTATGTAATATGAAGGTGCCGAAAGTGTGGAAGCTGGATCCGAGTTGGGAAGGTGAATCAAAACAACAACCTATCCCTAGCCACCAAAGGAAATTTCCCAGCAAATGGAGATCGATTTCGTCTCAGCACGATCCAGTCAACACTGTGAAGATCGTCGATCACTTTGTTATCGAACAAACAGTGACACCTGTATTCGAGCCAGTTAATGGATCAGTATCTCATTGATCATGGTTTTGTAACACTAATGTAAGTTTTGTTATGCTTTAGGAAGCTGAGTTGTGGTATAGGAAGAAGTGAAAACAGAGTATAGGAAGGGGAGGTGTAGTTCTATAATGGAAGTGAATATACGATGATTAACCCAATGCTGTAATATGCAACTCTCTAGTTGCTCCTTTTACATGTACAGTTTTATAATAAACTAAATCTATTTCAACTATCTAGTTATTTTTGCAACACAAGACTTACAATAGTTTTTAGGGACTGTTAGGTAATATATACATACATTTAGATATGTTGGATTCCCTAACTTTGAAGTCCCATTTTTTGTTTATATTTCCCAAACTTTTCAATGTTTCAATTAGTGAAAATTGAGAAGATATTTCGTAATTATAGTAGCAATAGTAGCAAATAGTAAATACCCCTTGTCTGAACACATTTATCTCAGGTTGAAACTGATCTTATTTTATTAATCTTATATTTTTGTAATTTTGTATTATTAATCGTATTACTTTAAAATCTTAGTACACGCCACACATTATGATATCCTGTTTATGGATGGTAACTTGGGATTGATATATACGGACGTGACAAATTTAAACGATCTTTAATACTAGTAATACAACATTTTTCATTACACAATCCTATCACAAAACGCATATAGCATATTTTAAATTAAAAAGTCTCCGCAGAATTCGAAATGTGTCGGCCCCTAAATGTTAGTCGGGTCGCCCCACCCGAGTCTCGGAATAAGCGGCCAGTGGTATCAAACAACGTAGTTTGACTACGAGTGAAACATTATCGTTCCATCATAAACATTGTCATTTCATGAATCACACTTCCTTAAATGATAATTTAATTTCGAACCCATTTTATGTTGAAACTATAACACTTTACTCATAGTCAAACTAGATAGTTTAGTACCACCGACTGCAAGCCATATAGGCATTTTCATTTTGTTGGAAACTTGGAGGCCTTTGCCTTTCCTATGGCCAAAGCTTTTGGCATTTCAATTAGGTATAACTTCTCATCTCTTTATGTGGTACCTTAAATGTCAAGCTCTTCAAGTACTTCCCATTAGTCTATAAATAGGCTTGAAATTGGAAGAGATGAACACACAACACAAACAAAGTATTTTATCTCTCTAGCATTTTGTTCTCTAGTTTTTTACACTAGTTTAGATGTTCTTTAACTCAATTTTTGAAACTTATTCAAGTTCGCTGGCGCCTGGCGAGTTTGATGTGCTTCTACACGCTAGGATGAAGTCGTTTTATTCTTTGGGGACAATACGACAATCCGAGAGCACCAGTCGGAGCGTAATTCGTCTTGCGGAAAGAGGGTTTTTCTCGACTCGACTTATAATTTGGTTTGTTTTAATTATTTTCGTTGTAATTTCCATTCTATTTCTTTTGTTTCTTTTTTTCGATTGTAATAGTAAAAGTACTGTCTGTTTAACGACTTGGATTTTTCCCATATTTCTAACAGATTTTTACCATAATTTAAATCTCGCAAGATATATTTTTCGTATAAAAAATAAGAAAAAATGAATATTAATATATTTACAAACATAATTTATATTTGATGTGCAAAATTAAAATTACGTGAAAGTTTGTGCGTTTGGGCAATTATCAAAAAAAACTTTCCAACACGGATTAGCTCAATAAAAAAAATAATCGAACTCAAAAAAGTATTCTCGTTTTTCAATATACTAGTGTGTAACCCGTGCGATGCACGGCCAAAATAATTACTTTGTTTTGATACGATTATATTGGAATTCATTTAATATAATAATTTTTCATATAATATATGGAAAAAGAGCAGTTGAGCGCAATAATTGAAGACATACACATACACACAAAGTGTGAGAGACACACACATACACACATACACAGAAATTTTAAGCTCGCAATCACATGGAATGTAATTAGATTAGATGAATCTTCCTTCAAATTCTTTAATAGTACGTAGGAAAATATAAAAAACAGTAATAATGTCAGGAAAAGTAATATATATTACATTACAAATTCTGAAAAACTTCATGGTACACAACATTAACCGTTTGTGACCCTTGACACTGCAACGTACAACTGTCCATGAGTAAACACATGTCTTTTAAAAAACAATCCAACATGAGCGAAGGATTGGCCCTGACTTTTGTTAATTGTCATTACATATAACACAATCAAAGGAAACTGCAAATGTTGGAACTTAAATGGCAATCTTGGATCTGCGGGCATTAAAGTCATCCTTGGTATCAGCACTTTATGGCCCACGTTATGCCCACTTAATACTTTTGCTTCCAAAATATGATTACCTAAACGTGTAATTGTCAACCTTGTACCAT
Source organism: Monilaria moniliformis (assembly GCA_034509125.1). Taxonomy (NCBI): domain Eukaryota; kingdom Viridiplantae; phylum Streptophyta; class Magnoliopsida; order Caryophyllales; family Aizoaceae; genus Monilaria; species Monilaria moniliformis. The sequence continues at coordinate 14,050 of JAYDZE010544060.1, forward strand.
TACACAAACCGTTAGCATGGTCTGTGTTTCGCAACAACATAACAGGTGTACCCACTTTCAATAGCAACCCATGATTAGGAGTACCAGAACACTTTAAACTGTTCAAAAATTCAGCGGTGTGTAGCTCAGCCAAAACATTCGAATGTGAGTCCGACTTTGATATGCTATCTGAACTT